>JASDQU010276568.1:0-14967 GCA_032191745.1 Picea mariana
TATTTGCAAGGGAATTGGCTTTGTGTTTGATGTGTTGGAAAGTGATGGAGTCCAGGGCCAGAAGAAGAGCAAGCCTTTGTAGTTGTTGATCTAGTCTCCATCTAAGGGAAACCTTGGCTCTCTGAGATCCATTTTGGGGTCTGATGGCTAAGGAGATGATAAGTTGAGAGTCACCTTCAATTATGAGTGGGAAGAGAGCTCATTGAATTGCTATTTAAAGACCATTGATTAAGCCTAAGAGTTCTGCCGCATTATTGTTGTCATGAGTGATGGCTCCATAGAAGATACAAATGACAATGCTAGAGTTGTTTATGAAGGCTCTGCCAAAGCCAACAGGCCCACGGTTACTTTTGAAAGCGCCATCGAAGTTGTGTTTGAAGAATCCTAGAGGGAGACAGCTCCAGAGATCCGAACTAGAGGGGGAAATGGGTTGCTGAGTTGTGAGTCCCAATTGAGGAGCTTGAGAGATGCCCCAGTGAATTAAGATTGTGGGTTCATTCAATGGCACTTTGAAATCTTGTTCATACCAAGGGTGAAGATGAATCGTTTCCAGAAGTTGTTTTCTGCAAGTCGTCTAGAAGAGGTCTTCGGAGGAGGAGGTACCTTAAAAAATCCTCTGATTTCGCTCCTTCCAGACATTCCAGATGATGAAACATGGGATGAGTTGTCATAGGCGATTCAGAATAGGATTGTTAAAAGGATTTTCCACCCAGGTTTTTAGAGTTTGATCTATGTCACCATGAACGCGGTTGGATCTTCTGCATAAGATAGCGATGTTGTCCCAGAGTCAACCAGAGATGGGGAAACTTTCTAGAAGGTGATCAATAGTTTCTTCATGGATAAGACAGAGGGTGAAACGAGAAGGACTAGAGAAACCTTTCTTGAGGATGTTCTCCCAAGTTAAGATTCGCCTGTGAAGAGTCAGCCAAAGGAAGATTGATATCTTGGGCCAAGTTCTGAGATTCCAAAGTTTGATCCAGTGAGAATCAACTGGTTCTGGCGTGGTGGGAATGAGGAGGTGGTAGGATTATTTGACTGTGTAGGTTCCTTATGGGCGGTACCCCCATCTTGGTTTGTCAGGGTCCTAGCTGATGCGGATTTTGCACTTTTGCAGATCCTGCTCTAGGCTCCTGAATGTTTCGTCTGAAAGTTGTGGATGTAGGTCCTGTAGGGATTTCTAATTTATGAAATATTTTTTATCATCAACCTACCAAATATCCCTGAATTTTGGTCCTCCCAAAGGGGGATGAGAGACCTGGGGTGGTAGGTTATGTGCTCTTTCTAGACTCAGAAGTTGTTGCCATGAGTCAGTTTAGAAGTTGGCATAGGCACCATTACAGATCTCCCAAAAGCTATGTTGTTGGATGATATCTCGTTGTAGATTCACTGAATTCCAGATGAGAGAACCTTGAGTGTTCTGGGTGAAGCGAATTAGATTATGAGGATCCCAGTCAGCTACATATTTCCTATTCCAGAAATGTGCCCAGGTACTAGAATTGTTTGAAACCCAATTCCACCACATTTTTGCACTAAGTATTTTGTTGCTCTTGGAAGGATCCCTTAATCCCAGACCTCCCATGGATTTGGGTAGGCAGAATTTATCCCTTTTGACCAAAGCCCTTTTGGGAGTGTTCTTGTCGCCCCCCCAGAGGAAGGTGCATTGAATTTTCCTTATAGCTTTAAGAACCCATTTAGGGGCAGCAAGCACTGAGAAGAGGTACAAATGTATAGTTTGAAGTACAACTTTGATAAGAACAAGTCGCCCAATGAGGTTGAGGGACTGAAAATTCTAGGAAGAGAGATTTTGTGTCAATTTGTCAATGAGTTCCTTAGAGGAGGAGTGTTTGAGGGCCGAGTAGATCAAGAGGGAACCTAGGTATTTAGAGGGGAGGGAGGAGATGGTGAAGCCTAGAGTTCTAGTAATGTTCCTTTGGGTAGTGGTGGGGGTGTTAAAGAAAAAGATGTGAGATTTGTCAAGGTTAACATAGGTTCTGGAGGCTTTGGAGAAAGTGTTAAGGATGCCAAGAAGGGGCCTTGCTTCTTGTACGGAGGGATGCGCCATGAGCAAGTTGTCATCCACAAATTGTTGGTGGGTCAGGGGTTGATTGTTGTGAAGATTAAGACCTTTTAGACAGCCCATGGAGTGAGCATTGTTGAGCATGTGACCAAGGCCTTCAACTATGAGGATGAAAAGGAAAGGGGAGAGAGGGTCTTCTTGACGAATGCCTCTGGAGGGTGAAAATGTATTGGAGGGATAGTCGTTTACCAAGACAGAAAAGAAGGTTGAGGACATAAGAGAGAGAATCCAACCCACCCATTCCAAGATGAAACCGAAAGCTAAGAGAGTCTTTTCAATGTACTCCCATCTTAGGTAGTCGAAAGCTTTGGAAAGGTCCAACTTAAGGAGCATACCAGGTTTCTTGGTTGTTTTTAGAGAATGGATAAATTCATGTGCTATAATGATGCCATCCATAATTTGTTTACCTTCCACATAGCTCGTTTGTTCATGGGATATGAGAAGAGGGAGAAGAGGATTTAACCTGTTGGAAATGACTTTTGTGATGATCTTATAAATGACATTGCAGAGGGAAATGGGTCGATACTTACTTGGAGAAGCAACGTTATCTTTTTTGGGGATTAAGGTGAGAAAAATGGCATTGAGAACTAGTAGCACCCATTGTTTGTTGCAGGATTCCTCCACAATCTCCAAAATATCCTGCTTCAAGAGGTCCCAACAGGAGTGGAAAAAGTTGATGGTGAAGCCATCTGCATCAGGGGTTGTGTCATCCTTCATTTGACTGACTGCAATGTCCACCTCCTATAACGTGATTGGGCGCATTAAGAAGGTGTTGTGGTGCTCAGTAACTAGACAGGGGATCTAGTTGGTGACAAGTTGGATGGCTTCCGCTTTGGAGTGATTTTCTTCAAAGAGAAGATCCTCAAAGTAGGAGACCAACTCTTTTCCAATATCATTGTGGGCTTCCAACCCGGATGCATATTCTTTTTTAAGGAAGGATATTATGTTGTGAATTATGTGTTGGATAGTGGAGCAATGGAAGAAAGAAGTGTTGCGCTCTCCCTCTTTTAGCTAAGAGATTCTAGATTTTTGCTTCCATAGGATTTCTTCCTATTTGCACCTGTCTTCTATTTGGGATTGGAGTTCCTCTTCCCTTTTGTCCTGCTCTTCCATACGTCCTTCTTTGATGATTTGTTGTTGTAGGGTGTCCATCTCTTGTTCCAAGCGGATTTTGGTGCTAAAGATGTTACTAAAGGTGGATTTGTTCCAAACTTTGAAATGTTGCTTTAGCATTTTGAGTTTCTGTTGAACTCTGTACATTTTGGAAGAACCTGTGGTGTGAGTGGTGGACCACCAATCTCTGATCATGGGCATGAATTATGAGTTAGCCAAAACTTCACAAATCTGAAGGGGCGGTGATGAGTGCCACCATGATGGTGCAATGGCATGCATATGGGCCAGTGGTCCGAGCCTGCGGAGGGAAGAATGGTAGCAACAAGTTCTCCCCTTGAAGTGGCTATTTCTTCTGAGATTAGAAATTTGTCTAGTCGGGAGGCGCAATTTGAGAGGAACCGCCTCGTCGATTATTCCAGGTGTAGATTCCATTTGTGGTTTCCAAGTCTACCAGTTCATTATTGTCGATGAAGTCTTTGAATTTGAGGTCTTCCGGAGTGAGGATGTGGCGCCCACCCTTTTTCTCCTTGAGCGTGGTGATCAGATTGAAGTCTCCTCCAATGATACATCTTTGCCTGGGATTTTCTTGTTTGAACCAATCCAGGAAGTCCATAAGAAGAGTTTTTTCATCCAGATATTGGGGACCATACACATTAGTGACGAGGCCATGAATATCAGTACCTAAGAGATGGAAAGAAGCCGAAATAGAATTCTTGGTGGTTGTGAAGTCATTAAGGGTTATTTATGTTGGGTTCCAAACAATTGCTAGACCATTAGAGGTGCCAACAATGTCAACCAATATGGATTCACTGTTTTCCCATAGGCGTGACATTAGGATTTTTAGATTGTCACCGTTGCTTTTGGTTTCTTGTATCATGAGCAATGTGGGTCTTTCTTGAAGAATCTTTCTTTGTAACATTTTGTGCTTGTTGGGGCCATTAATTCCTATGACATTGCAAGAGATGATTTTCATTGAGAACATTGGGGGTTAGAGGGAAAGAATTCAATGAGATGGGTGTATTGTCCAGATTCCATTAACCTGGATCCCAAGATGGTGATGCGCAATAGATATGTTTTGCGTCCTCTTTTTTAGCGTCCTTGGCTGCTTTTTTTGGATCAGTGGGAGGATTATTATGGATTCCCAGTCGAGTATGCATTATAGCTTTGTGAAGGGCTTCCTTGAGTAGATGGATCTGCTCTGGAGGGATCGCATGGAAGGATTTTTTTTTACATGCATCCTCTAGTCCTAAGAGATCAACCTCTCCTAGATCCAGATCTTCCATTTCTTTATCCATTAGAATATCAAAGTCCATAGTTGTTGAGGAGGAAGGGATTTCTTGAGAGGGCCTTGGTGAAGAATAGTCTCGAGTATTAATGCCAGTGCTGCTTGGGTCTTGGGGTTGATCGCCTTCCTTGTTCTGCTCAGAATTCTAGTATTTCCTTTTGGGGATGGGTTGATCCTTCTCCACTATGTTGTCTGCTCCCTCATGTTGATTGGTGAGAGCTTGGAAGATGTTGCTTGTTGTTGGGTTTGGAATTTTGGTTGTTGATTGGGGCTTTCGATTCAGACGTCGTCGATTAGGTAGTTTTTTGAATCCGTCCTCGTCTGTACTTGTTGCATTTTGCGGATTTGTTGCAGGCTTATTTTGGGGGTAGTCTCAGAAAAAGGTACCCATGTGCATGGAATTTTCTATATCTAAAAGGGACACACTCGTAGTCAATATTTTGGATCCATTTTCTGTCCTCATGAGCGAGGAAGATGGAAACATGCAGGGATTTTGCTATGTGCACGTAGACACAGATCCCAGTGTAGGAGGTGTATTTGTTGGTTTTTGTCTGCTCTGCAATTTTGACGAAGTTGTCGAGAGCATTGCCAATGTCCTTAAGGGTTTCATTGTTCCAATAGTCTTGAGGTAAGGAATATAACCAGATCCATATCAGAGCCCAGGTGAAATATTCCTTATCTGGGTTGAAACGCTCATTCCAATTTATGAGATACAAACCTGTAGAGTTGAAGAAGTAGGGCCCTCCTTCCATAATTATGTCTATGTCATCAAGCTGTGTGAATATAACGGTGAAGAATCCTTTTGAGTCGAGCTGAAGATTGAAGTGTGCTTTTGGCTTCCATTTGACTGCAATCCAATTTAGGAGGTCTCTTTCAGTGGGCCAAATTCCAATGAATTTTTCGATGAGGGCATAGGTTTTCATATGTTCAATCCGGGTGTTGATGCGCATTGGAGGCAGCTATATCCAAGGTCTCTCGTCATATTTAGTGATGCATGTGTTGATTTTTGTATCATCTGGAGTTGAGGCATTCGGGGGGGGTGGGCGCTGAGGGGAGTTTGATTGATCATGTCATTGCAAGGGAGGGCCAGTTGGTTGCAGGAGTTCGATGGTTTTTATGGAGGTCGTGTTCAGGTAGTCCTTGTAGGAAAGGGAGGGCCCCCCGACCCCTCCTTTGGGGGGAGCCATGGTCGATTAAGGAATGTGTGTTGCTGCGTTGGATTTAGTAGTAAGCGAGGGCAGGAACGAGGAATAGTGCAGGGCCGAGGTAGCTTTCGAGTTCATCACTTGATCATCCAATAAAAAAAAAAAAGATCAAAAGTTGTAGTTTTTTTCTTTCCACCCCTTATCTTACCTTTTGATATTCATTTATTTTCTTTACAAGCCCCTTCTTTAAGTTTATGCATTTATTGCATTAGGGGTCAAGTTATTCAACTAAGTCCTTTATTTAGATATGCATTCAATGCATTAGGACTTGAGGTGATGGCCTCGTAGCGAGGGGGTAGAGCTCAAGCTTATTTGGATTTTGATTTATCATTCATATCCCTTTATTTTTCTTTTACATTTGGAATTTATAACATGCTCTTTCCATTATTTTTTATAGCTGCACAACCCCGGGCATTCAAGCCCCTTATTCTCACAAGAGAATGAAGTATGGACCTTTTTGGGATACATGTAACAACCAAATTCAAAAGATAGGACAACGAAATGAAAATCAATGGAAACAATTAAGTATGGAAAGGCACATATATATTACCCCTATCAAGGCCTCCTCGTGGTACCCCTTTTTCTGCAAGAGTGACAACACTTTATTAGAGTACATATGATGGCCACTAAGGTGAAATAAGGAAAAAATCATAAGTTCCAAGCATCATGATTCATTATCTGAATTGAACCCGTGATCCTTACCTAAATGCCCAATACATTAAATGGAAACACTTCGTATGAAACAATGGCTAATGTACCTCATGTGTGTTCGACCATCATCATTGGATGAGTATGTTGATCACTTGAATGAGCTAAGCAATCATGAATAAGAGGCATCTTAGGGGCAATTGCCTGTGGATAATGCTGGTCATTATCTCTGGGTCCACTATATACAATGTGGATCATGTAGAATGATATCCTCTAGTTATCCCTACGTGAGAGAGGGTAACATCTGGATCCAACATGGGGAAATGTGCTCACTGTAGAGTGCATGAGAACCCCAACATCTCTGGTACTCCAATACATTCATCACTCTAAAACTTTCTTGCTACATTCTAACATAAAATTGTCAGTAACAAAAGAGAAGAGGGATATGATACACCCTAGTATATGAAAGGCATAAAATAAGTGCGAGAAAAATCATTTCATTTTCATCAATATATGATTATTTTTTATAACATGTATAAGCTAAGCTATCATGAATGCATGAGATCAATAAAAAACTAACATTGATCAAAAGAAAGTACAATCAAGATGCAAACACACGACATGACCTAACACAATTCCACTCTAAACTAACAAAGAAGTCAAGTTCATTATGCATAGTAGGGTTTGAGAAGGTATTCATTAATAGGTAATGACAACTTCCTTCCCTTGGGTGTAGTCAAATAGAAGGAATTAGTTCCAGACTTCTTCTCAATATTGTAATGGCCAAGCCATAAAACTATCAAACTTCTTATGCACACCAAGCTTCCCTTTTCTCTTGTCCCACATAAGTACTAAACTTCCTCTTTCAAAGCCTTCTATCCTTGCTTCAAAATCAATCATTCCTTCACCATCTCAAGTTTTCTTTTCTTGATCTAAAGTAGGCCAATTAGACTTGACCAAGACAATGTTCTTTCAATCATCTTCACACAAATGTAAGATTTCTTCATTACCTTGATTTAGAACCATAATAGACCCTAGATATTTATGCTCATACTTCATAAGTTATTTTTCATAATTCTTCCCTCTTGGAAAAACTACATCATCAATATCATCAAATGTAAAAGGAAAAATAGAAGGGTCATAAAAATAGTCATGGTTTACTAATGTTGAATGAAGTATCAATAACTTCTTCAATCGACACTCTCATGTTTTTAGAAACACAAAAGTTAGCAATTTCCTCACCAATATTCATTATTTCATTTGTGGGATCTTAGGGATCTTCGACTTGATATCTCACATCAGGCTGCCTATAAACGGTGAAAAGGGTTCCATCAAGAGTTGGGATAGTAGCATAGGATAAGTCCATGTAAAAGCTTCCTCCTAAAGTTGCAGCCCACTTCCTAGATAGTAACATTCCCCAAGCATTAGGTACATCTATAACTACAACATCCATCAAGAGAGATATGTCTGGACAAGCAAGGAGTCTAACCTTCAAATTAATAATAAGACAACAAAATTTGATGGTTTTTGAATCAATTCCAAACACATTTCTACAAGGTCTTGTGATTTTCAGACCCAATTGATCCATGACCTTTAAAGACATCAGATTGGCAGAAGCCCCATAATCAAGCATACAATTATGAAGCAAGAGGTTATTTACTACCGAAGAGATGAAAAAAGGTGCATGTCCTCCATTTCTACGATCATAGTGCATAACTTGTAGTACTACAAGGGGATCCTTAAGTTCATCTCGAAGACTTAGGAATTTCTTGACCTTATCCTTTAGAGAAGGAATCTTCATTATTTCAGTAAGAGGGACATGTATGCTAATCTTTGCCAAGACACTAGTCATATCAATATTCAAATATATATCATCATTCTTGTGCAATGTTGGTGGAGGAGCAACATAAGTATCCAGTGGCAAAGGGTATCTTATCCATTTCTAAGGAAGTTTGGGATCACTAGGAGAAGCCTCATGTGCCTTCTTTCTTCTAGAATATTGTAAGTACTCTTTCTTTCTAAGCTTCTCACTGGATTCCTCATTCATTTCATTAAAAATTTCTAATCTAACCATCCTAGTAGCCTCTTGTTTGCTTTGTTCAAGTTGTTCTAAGGTAAAATTATAGAATTATTGGGATGATATGGTATAAATGGGATCCAACTTCTCAATATAGTTCATGTGTCCACAATTTTTAGGGTCCCCATTATTATCATTATCATGAAGCTCCAGACATTCATAATCCAATGTGAATCGCTACAAGGAAAACATTAAGGGATAACTTCTTGATTCGTCATATTAGCAGGTGCAAGGGTATTATGAAACTTTTTCTCATCAAGGGGCCTAGGCTTCCATCCCTGGTTTCCTCTTTGTTGTCGATTATTATTGTATTGAGGTATAGGAGGGAAACTTTGTTGTTAAGCCCTCTCCCTTTCTAGGCTAGTCACTTTGTTCATGAGAGTATTTTGATTTTGCAAGATCTCAGTTGTAACTTGATCAAACCTTTGGGATAAGAGAATCATTGGGTCTTGGGTAGGCTCAACATTATTCATAGTTCTAGGTTTTCTCTCAACTTTGTCACAAGGAGCATGAAAAGGTTCTACCTTATAAACCAAAATGTTTTCTTCAATCTTAGTAGCACATTCTTGTGCTTCTACAAGAGTCTTTGGGGACTTGCACCTAAGAATAAATCCAAATTGTCCTTCAAAGGCATTTGTGTATAGGAGAAGAATAGAACCATCATTTGGATAAATGTCATTAGGAATTTGTTTTAATAAATTCTCAAATCTTGTATCAAATTCCTTCACTAATTCATTCTCCTTCTTCTTCATTTCATTAAATTGTGCCAACAACAACCTAGTGTCTCTTTTGGTTCCCCGTCTATTCGTAAAGGTATCATGAAAGTCTTTTAAGGCCTTAATACTCTTATCATGGAGGTTATTGTGACATTTTCTTGCATTTTCCACTAGAGAGGCAGAAAAAAACTTCATTATTAAGTGGATGAAGTTCAAAAGATGAATAGAAATCATCCACATTCTCTTCAACAATGATGACATTGTTACAAGGAAATATAGGCAACCACTTGTCAAACTTTTTATGCATATCATGATGGTATCCCCATGTTCCTTACACGTCTAAAGGATCGGAGGCATTGGAAACCCAAGGTTGTAAAGCCATTGGAGATAAGGGAATTCTTCGATCAAACAAGGACTTTACTACGATAGAGTTATGATGAGGTTTCCTTTCATAGACCTTGGTAGGATTAGAAAATCATCTATTAGGTCTAGGATTAGAGTTTTCAACACTTGGTTCTCTTGACGTGGAGTCATTATATGAGCACAATAGACAAGGCTTTGATGTAAGCTCATCAAAATTAGGTTGAAGCATAGAATTCAAATTTCCAAGGAGAATAACTTAATTCTCCCTGGAAACGACACCAAAATATTATCACAAAATCTAGCACCTTTGTGCAAAGCCTTTCACAAGGGCTTAGACAAGTGTAACATGGAAGTGTTACCATTGTCACCTTAGCAATCCCTTCCTTCATTTTAGTGAAGGATGAAAACCAACACAAGGGAGGCTTTGATCCAAAAAGGATCCAGAAGAGACTAAGGATAACTCAGAATTCGTGGAAGAAACTTAGGGAGCTCAGAATGGCCTCAGCAGATAGAGAAAGGAAAAAAATTCAAATTCCTCAAAACTCAGTGAAATTAGCATCATTGCGAAGAATGCGTCGCAAGATTTCCAACGACGTAAACAACTCGTCAAACAGAGTTACAGATCAAAAGATATTTGCGGTCAAGGTTTTGGTCAACCTAACCCAGTCAATAGGGATGAGTCAGCATCCGTACTGCTGACGTCAGCACCAATACGAATGACGTCATCATCCATACAATATATGTGGCACACGTAGAGGGTGACACATGTCATGTTGATGTCATCATGGTGATGTGGCAGCACCAGAGGCTGCCACAAATGTCATGTTGACGTCAACATTGTGATGTGGCAGCACCAGAGGCTGCCACAAATGTCATGTTGACATCAACATGGTGATGTGGCAACACCAGAGGCTACCACGTGTCACTCATTTATGGACTTCTTAGTCAAATCCATGGACCAATGAAAAGGTGCCACGTGGTAGTCCATACAACCATGTGGCAGACCGTACAACCACATATCCGGTGATGTGGCAAGCTGACCAGGCATAGATGACATAACAGTGACTATGCAAGAAGGTGACGTGGGCCAATGAGTGGCTGCCACGTGGCCCAGTCATGGGCTGCCATGTGGCAGCAGGAAAATGCCCAATGAGGGCTAACAAACGAATTTCTAAAAAAATATAATAACAATGAAGTCCACCAAAATAGTGGCAAGATCCGCCAAATCTAGCCAGATCCACTCGGTCCACGAGACTAGCAACGATCCGCCAATATTAAAGCTCCACCATATCTGGCCCAACCACTACCTCTCCGCCAGATATAACAGTCACTGCCAATGGTAGCTCCAACTTGTGATTTGTTGTAACAAAGTGCCAAAAAGGGGAGGCCCGCAGGTTTGACCCCAGGACCTCCCCCAACTACTAAGCCTTTAATATAACTCCACCAACCAACTAGCCTAACGACTATGTTGGTACATCCACCCTTTTTTATTACTTAAGAGTCGAGTCTGCCAAAGTTCGAGGGTCAGACCAGGGCGCGGTCGTATGGCCAGGGCACGAAAATCGAGAATTTGCCCATGAATTAATTGTAGGTGCAAGCACGGAAACCAAGACGAATTTTCTCATGGACCTGGAAGTGTCAGACTCATATTGAGGCTTGGAGATAGTCGTTTTTGGGTAATTTGATGCCACAAATTCAGTGGTGTTGTTTGTTTTCTGATATGAGCAAATCTTCTGTAGCTTAACTCCAGAATGAGGTATACTTATGTATTTTGCCAAATTCTTTTGCTGAGTTAATAAAAAGGCCTACCCATTTGACAGCAGGACCTGGAGACGTAGTCCACTAGGGACGAACTCCGTTATCAAATTTTTTGTGTTTAGATCTGATGCTTATGTATCTTCATTATTGAGTTATTCCTTCTTTATGGTGCACTTCAATTTATGCTCATTTAATACAATTCTTTAATAAGTCTCATTGATGAAAAGATCCTGGATCATGTTGGTATCAGAGCAGTCATCTTTGACTTGAATTGTTGAGTGTGAATGCTTACTAGGGCCAAGCATAAGCATGGTGAAGAACTTTTAAGACTTTCAATCTTGAAGTTGGTCGTGCATCTCGAAGGAAGAAAATGGACGAAGAGACAAGCATGATGAACATGAGAAAACTTCCATATGGTATTTTATCGCATGTCAGAAATGGTCGAGAGAATGTATGGAGACTACGAGAAGAGGATGAAGAAGAAAGGGAAGAAAAAGGAAGCACAAGCAGATGATAATGCTTCAGTGAATCAAGGGGCTGGAAGACACCATCCCGAGCCTCAATATTCACCATCAAGTTCTAGCTCTTATTCCTTTGAGCATTCTCATCATTCTCATGATTCTAGCCATAAAATTTCTTTTAAGAAACCATTATTAAAGCTTGATGTAAAATTTTATTTACCTATGTTTAATGGAGATGCTAATCCTGAAAAGCTAGATAATTAGATCCGATAGGTTGAAGTATATTGTCGTGTTCAACATATTGATGAAGAGGAAGTTAAAGTGCAATTGGCTTCTCTTCTGTTGGAAGGCACAACTCTCGCATGGTGGGAGAGCAAACTTAAGGACACAAGTAAGTGTGGAAATCTTCTTTCCTCATGGTTGGAATTTAAATCAGCGATAAGGAAGCAATTTTATCCATTGGGTTACTTACATAAAGCAATGATGGAATGACAAACTTTAAGACAAAGTAGAGGTCAAAGTGTACAAAGTTTCACGGAAGAATTTAGGAAGAAATCTCTTGCATTAAACATTCCTTTGGATTCTTATGAAACTTTAATGAAGTATATTGGCACACTTCACAGTTATATTCGTTAGAATTTACTATTGTTTAACCCCACCAGTCTTGACGAAGTTTGTGTGCAAGCCACTCACCTTGAGAACAGGGGAAAGCATGTTCAAGAAGATCCCACTAGGAAACCTTCCAATCTCCCACATAAGTAGTTTAAGAAGTTTAAAAGGAAGGACAAAAAGACCGCCACTGTAAAGAGAGAAGAAGGAAAGCCATCTTGCACTCATTGCAATAAGAATGGTCACGATGATGAATACTGTTGGAAACTACATCTAGAGAAGAGACTGAAATAGTTCGGTGGAAAGGGGAAGATGAAGATCATTGCTATAGTGCAACAAGATATTGGTTTTGATTCAGGAGACGAAGGAAAGATCACAATGGTTGGAGTACAAGGTAAAGATTTCTTTCATGCTTGTTCAACTTCCAATAATGAATCTCATGATGATGAAAGAAAGAGGAATGAATTATTTCATATAAGAGTTGTATCTAAACACACTAAGATAGATACATTATTTGATCTGGGTTCCTAAGTTAACTTGATATCTGAAGAACCTCTCAAAAAGATGGGTCTTCAAACTAAACCACATCCAAAGCCTTATCCTCTTGGTTGGATATGTGGTAAAGCAAAACTTAATGTCACCAAGCAATGTAGGGTCAGATTTGCTATTGTTTCAAAGTTGATTGATGAAGTGGATTTGGATGTTTTATCACTTGATATATGTGGCATAGTGCTGGGGAGTCCTTATATTTATGATAGAAAAACAGTCTTCTTTCGTCATGAGAAAAAATATCACCTTACTAAAGGGGGAGTGGAATATATTGTTAGAGCCCACAACATGAGGGTAAACAAAACACTTGTTAGTGCAGGACAAATGAAGAGACTCATAAACACTAATAAGAGGTATGTACTCATGTTTGTAAGGGAAAAGGATGTCGGAACATCCAACGCTTTCCAAGGATGTGATCCTTCTCATAAGAAAGAATTAATTGATATTGTTTCTAAGTATGATGATATTTTCCAAGAACCAGATGGATTTCCTCCTAAAAGGGAAATCCAACATGAAATACACCTTTAGTGGGATTCTCCTCTTCCTAATGTGGGCATGTACAGGATGTTATTTGTAGAGATGATAGAGATCAAAAAGCAGGTACAAGGCTTATTGGATCAAGGGGCCATCAGGCCCAACTCATCTCCTTGTGGTTCTCCGATCGTGATGGTGCCAAAGAAGGATGGCACATGGCGAATGTGTGTCGATTACCGAGCCTTAAATAAAATCATGGTGAAAAATCGATACCCTCTTCCTCGTATAGATGATTTACTTGATCAATTAAAGAATTTTGTTTATTTCACTAAGTTGGATTTGCGCAGTGGATACCATCAGATCAAGGTTGCAGAACAAGATGCATGGAAAACTGCCTTTAAAACTAAACAAGGATTGTTTGAGTGGTTAGTTATGTTGTTTTGGCTTTGTAATGCTCCGCCAACCTTCATGTGTGTGATTAATGATGAATTTAGGTCATTTCTAGATGATTTTGTGATTGTATATTTAGACGACATTATTATATTTAGTGGGACTTGGGATGAACATGTAAGGCATGTAGAGCAAGTATTGGATACTTTGCAAAGGGAAAAGTTGTATGTAAAATTATCCAAATGTGAATTTGGTAAGACTGCACTTGTGTACTTAGGTCATATTGTAGGAGGAGGACAATTGAAGATCGATCCTTCCAAGATTGAAGTGATTGTAAAATGGCATGAGCGCTAAAGTGTAACCGAAGTACGAAGCTTCTTAGGTGCAGTCCAGTATTGGAGGAGATTCGTTTCAAACTTATATTTTATTGTAGCTCCTTTGCATGCCTTAACCGGATGTAACGACCCTTGATTATTAAGTATAATTAATTTATTAATATAATCCTAAAATATTAGCTAAAATACATTTATGTCTTAAAATAACAATTCTAATTTATTATTATTAATGAGTTAGTCATGACGGTTAATGATTCATTTAAATATTAATTAATTCATTAATTAATTAAGTACTAAATAAAGGTGGAGAATAAAATATAACATTTAAATTAAGTTACGTATACAAGAAAGGATCACATAAGAATCCCGAGAAGATATAAGATATTTAATGAATGGATAAGATATTTAATGAGTAGATAAAATAATTAAAAATGGGATAAGGAGTTAGATAGGGAGTTAATGGAGGAGGAGTGTCAGCGAAGGAGGAATAAGAAGGGGAAAGGAGTTTGGAGGATTGTTAAGTACCTATACCAGATCTGAAAATATACTTCAATAATACCAAGAATAAACCATAAACCATTCACCATAACATGAACACAAGAAATAGAGAAAACCCTTGAGGTAGGGTAACACCATATATTAATCCTTATGGAAGGATAAAACTCCTCAAGCAATCCTTGCTTGTACAATCACAATATTCTTCACTCTGTTTCATTACATTGCCTAGACTTTTTTATATAGCTCTCCCTATCTCCTAGGAACCTTCTAGAGAGTCTTCTCACATTTATTACATCCAACTACCATAGTGGGCCTTTATTAATATAGTGGACCTAGTCCACCTTACATTGAATGACCACATTCTCATATATTAAATGACTTCCACTAATAACACATAACTACATTCCCA
>JASDQU010276571.1:554-15038 GCA_032191745.1 Picea mariana
GTGTATTTGGATGATATACCGATTTTCAGTAAAACAATGGCAGAGCATCTGAAACATTTGGCTACAGTGATGGAGAGGTTACAGAAAGAGAAGCTGTTGATAAATATGAAGAAATCCTCATTCACGAAGACGGAGCTCATTTATCTGGGGTTTGTTATTTTTGCAGCTAAATTGAGGATGGATCCAGACAAGGTGGAGGTAATCAAGAATTGGCCATCACCGAAGAATATATTTGAGGTGAGAATTTTTCACAGATTGGCTAGTTTCTATCGAAAGTTCATTAGAAATTTCAGTGGAATTAGTGAACCGATGATGGACACGGTGAAGAAGAGACATAAGTCTTTTCACTGGACAGAAGAAGCTGAGAAGAGTTTTAATCTGTTGAAGAGGAAAATCACGGAACAACCAATTCTGGTGTTGTCGGATTTTCAAAAGACATTTCAAGTGAAATGTGATGCAAGTGGATTTGCAATAGGGGCATACTTCAGCGAGAAGCTGAATGAAGCGAAAGTGAAGTACTCCACTTATGACAAGGGGTTTTATGCTATCATACAGGCATTGAAAAAATGGAGACATTACTTGATCCCAAAGGAGTTTTTCTTATACAGTGACAATCATGCACTGCAATTTGTGACTCAATAGGAGAAGTTGAATCAGAGAAATGTTAAATGGGTGGAATATGTGCAAAATTTTACTTTTGTGATTAAACATATTTCTGGTACTGCTAACAAAGTCGCTGATGCTTTGAGTAGGAAGTGTTTGCTATTGCAGGAGTTCAGAGTCAAAACATTGGGTTTTGATGATCTCAGGGACATGTACAGAAATGATCCAAATTTTAAGGAGGTGTATGAAGCAGCTGAGAATCCAATTCTCAGAGATAGAAGCCAATGGGCAGAATACATGATCCAGGAAGGATTACTGTTTAAAGGTAATCAACTGTGTATTCCGAAATGCTCCATGAGGGAGAATTTGCTGAAGGAGAAACACAGTGGAGGATTGGCCGAGCACTTTGGTCGTGAAAAGACGTTCGCAAAGTTAAATGAGTCATATTTTTTGCCAGGAATGCGAGCAGACATCAAGATATTCGTGGACAGATGCAGAATTTGCCAGCATTCGAAAGGAAGGAGACAGAATGCAGGATTTTATCAACCATTTCCCATACCTGAGAAGTCGTGGGATGCAATTAGCATGGATTTCATATTGGGGTTTCCAAGAACAAAAAGAGGACTTGACTCAATATTTGTGGTGGTGGATAGATTTTCCAAGATGGAACACTTCATTCCATGTTAGAAAAACAGTGACGCAACTCACATTGCGAATATATTTTTCAAAGAAGTCATTCGACTTCACGGCTTGCCAACGAGCATAGTTTCGGATCGAGACATTAAATTCATAGGACACTTTTGGAGGACGTTATGGAAGAAGCTGGGAACTAACTTGTCGTTTAGTTCAGCTTATCATCCTCAGATGGATGGACAGACGAAAGTGGTGAACAAAAGTCTGGGAGACTTGCTGAGAAGCCTGGTGACAGAACACCACATCTAGTGGGACAACATATTACCACGGGCAGAATTTGCTTATAATGACTCAGTTAATAGAAGCACAGGGCAGAGTCCATTTCAGATTGTTTATGGCATGCAGCCAAGAAGAATTTCTGAACTGAGAGATTCAGAATAGACTGCAACTAGGAGTGCTAGTGCAGAAGAGTTCTCAGAGGCGATGAAGGAACTTCATAGCCAGGTGAAGAAGCGATTGCAGAATTCAAGCTAGGAATATACGCGCAGAGCAGATCAACATAGGAGACAACTTCAGTTTGAGGTTGGTGATTTGATTCTAGCACATTTGAGAAAGGAAAGGTTCCTGAGAGGAACATATAACAAACTGAAGATGAAGAAAATCAGACCATGTAAGGTCTTAAAGAAATTTGGGGAAAATTCTTACGAGATTGAATTACCCGATGGGACCGGAATTTCTCCGATATTCAATATCTCAGATTTGTACCCATATAAAGCTAAGGAAACAGGGACGCAAAATGAACAACCAGTGATCCAGTGGACAAAGCAAATGCCAATTGCAGAAAATCCGCAGATGGAGCGCATACTCGACAAAAGAGTGAGTAAAAAGACCAGGCAAAAGCAATACTTTGAATATTTGGTCAAGTGGAAGGGCCATCCAGTTGAAGATGCCAGCTAGGAGAATGAAGCAGAGATCCAGAAGCATGGACAGACCGTGCGTGAGCTCATGGAAAAGAGCCCATGAAAATTTTCAAGCGAGGGAGTATGATGCAGGAGCATCTCAAGTGAGCTAACGCGGAGGCAAAAGACAGCTGGACAAGCACCCAACACAAATTTTGAAATTATTTTGAAGTTAATGCACCAATCTTAAATGAGATAATTAAGAAGGAGCACACTTGTAAAATGTAAACGGACCTTGAGCGATCCTCTCTCGTCCTTAGTAGATAGAAGGCATTTATAGTAATTAATGAAGGTAGATAGAATTGAATGTGTAGATTAGACAGTTTTAGAGTGCAAGAGGGAAACGGGATATAGACACCCTCATTTTTGTATTGTAACATTAGCGTGTGAAAAGAAGAGAAGGTATGCATGAAGATTATGCAAATTGAGATCATAGAAGAGAAGGGAGAAATGTAATTTGAAGACACCCATGTACAGAGATTTGAATTAATAAGAAAAGAACTTTGATTCAAATTCATGGCGTTGTGTCGGTTCTCTGTGTATGTATGTTAAATGTTATGCTCATGGTTATTTTACTCTTTCTGTGTACATTTTCTTTCATGCTATGTATGAATGATTTCTTGTTGAATGTCTGAAATCTGAGAGAGAGAGAGAGTAAGAGAAATGAGTTTCAATTGTTTCTCTATCTGAGCAAGGGTTCCTGCAAGGAGTGCAATTGAATTGTCCGCAAGAAGTGCGTTGACAAAGGGTTCATAGTTTTGTCTCTAAAAGATCAGATAGGGTAGCTTTTGTTCTCATTCACTTAGAAGTGCAGCTAGGCACATGAATTGTGCAAGGAGTGCGCAGGCCAAGTAAAGTCTCAGAGTTGCGAACCTGAGCGAAGTATTGAGAGACTGCTGCTGCAGGTTGTGCGCAGAGTCGAAGAAGTTCAACACTTGAATGTGTTTGAAAATCTGCTGCAAGGAGTGCGAGAAGGAGGTTTTCTGAAAGATTCAAAGTCATGAGAAAGTTTATAAGGATTTGAATCTTCGAAGGAGTTGAAGGAAGGAATGAGGCCAAGCACCTGAAAATTTGAAGGAAGGCA
Organism: Picea mariana; assembly: GCA_032191745.1. NCBI lineage: Eukaryota > Viridiplantae > Streptophyta > Pinopsida > Pinales > Pinaceae > Picea > Picea mariana. The sequence goes on from JASDQU010276571.1 coordinate 3,834, forward strand.
TAGTGACGTCGGACCGTAGGAGGACGAGTTCTCAAGGAAAGAGACGGACGGTCAGAATACTCTGTGGAGAATCCGTGAAGTCCTGTGAGCTGTCAGATATCACGAAGGAGCAAGGGAGTTACGACGAGTATTCCCAAAGGTTCTAAGCTCAGGAGGAGTAGAGCCGTAGATCCAAGCCACAAGAGCCGTTGGATTTACCTGTGAACTTATATTTCGGGTTTTCGCGAGTGGAAGTCCCGAAATCTTGGCAACAGGACTCGCGAAATCACGAAACGCGAAGTCTCGAAGGAACGGGAGGATTGTGTGGGCCACAAAAGGCAGCAGAGTGGACAGGTGGCATACTATCGACACGGAGTCAAACTCCATTGACCATTTCGGGATTTCATGGGGTAAAGACCCGAATTCTTTGCATTAGGATTCACGATATCGTGAAGTCCAAAGTCCCAACAGAAAGAGGGGTTGTTGAAAAGTCAGATCTTGCGAGCGCATCAGAGTTTCGACAAATCAGGTTTTGGGAATCGAGGGAACGAGTTGCTTGACATCGCAACCACCGAAATCGCGATAAGGAGAAATCCAAACTGGCAAGGGAAAGGGTCAAGTGTTGACTGTCTTCGGGTTTCAGAGAAAGAGAGATAAGNTGATCTCCTGAAGTACAAGGGGGGAATTTCTCAGAGTTAATTGTGGGTGTAGATTTCCCGAAAGGGACATAGGAGAGCATTTGTTGAGAGCTCTTCAGGCCAAGGAGAGAAGAACAATCTTGTGTACGTAACCTTTCGACCTGCGGGTTGAGGGGGGATGCGTGGCATCAGGAAGTAAACAAGTAAGCAAAGCAACTAGATAACCTATTAAAGAAAGTAAACAACTAACTACTCTAAGATAACTTCTACTGCAAGAAATCTAATTAAAAATTCTGATTGAACAACTATCTAGCCTAAAGGCAAGTGAACTATGTTCTTAATTCAAACTTCAAAACTATTTCTAATTCATAAAAGGAAATCTATTTAATTGAAAACAAGAGAAATTAACAACTATTCTTGAACCTATGATAAGCAAGATACTATCTAATCTATCAAAGCAAAGACCATCTATCCCACAACAACAATAAAACTATCTCCTAAGCTATGAAAGCAAGAAAGCTATCTTCTACTCTATGAAAGCAAGAAACTATTTTCTAGTCTATGAAATTCAAATGAATTCTATACTAATATAAGCAAACTTATACTATACTAAATTCAATCATTAAATACAACTTGAAATTGCAACCTAATTCTAAGCAAGAAATTGCATAACATAAACTAAACTAGCTCTATCTTAACAATTCAAATTGCAAAAAGAAAAATGCTCATAAACATAAATTAAACACTATTCTAGCATATGAAAAGCAATGAAATGAGTAAGCTAGCTAACAACTAGATAAGAAAAGACTAAATAGCATTTAAATAATCATTTTGCAAATAAAAACTAACACTATCACTATCCATCCACTGAAACCCTGTCAAAGAAAGCATGAATTAAATTTATGTCCTAAAACTCTGTTTTAACTTCTATTTCAACAAGAAGAAAGTCTATTCTACCATCTAACTACACACGGGGTTAGTGTCTAAATCCGCAAGATTGATTCTAGTAATAACTAATTGCATACTAACAAAACTCCTCATAATAACCTGCAAAAACTAAGTTAAACCAATTAAATCACAAGCAACAAATTAAATAACAAAGAAGTAAAATATCATTTCATGTACAAGAAATAAAATAAAAATGCATCTACACTATCTAATTCACAAATAAACTCATAAGATAGTTACCCAGATTGTTGGTGGCCCCCCCAACAATCGTGGTTACTCTTCAAAGGCACACCATGAACTTCAACACAACGATTTTACCATTAAAACTAAAAACGCAGGTTTTACACAGTCTCGCAAAACGAAAATGACAAAACAGAGCCAAAATCGTATTTTCCTCTAACACATTACTTCTTAACTATTGTATGACCACCATGGTGGTATTTATAATCTTTACAGATCAAGTGGTCGACCATTGGAGGGTCGAACCACTTCTAAAAATAGAAAATTACATTAATGGTGCCCTAACTGCCGAAATAGAGCGAACCAATAATCACCCACCATAACAACCCAAAATCGAGTTGTCAAGAGTTCAGTAGCTATAGGGGATAATAACGAACAAAACCCATGTCTTTGATTTTCTCACTACTGGCCGCCAATTCCATAACCGCCGAATTGCCCACCATTTTTGTGCAGGACAAGGTGTTGGATGGAGTGTCGAACCAAGTACCGGATGAAGAATTGGAAACCACGAACTACTCTTAACCCATTCAGAATTTCAGGAAACGACCCATAGGTGACCTAGTTGGGCATATTATGCACAAAAACCATGTGCCGAAATTTTCAGATTCCACTTCATGCTCCCACAATTTAAGATTTAAGTTAGTTTCCTGTAATAGTGCCGAATGGAGTACCAGAAGAATAAACATGATGCGATTTTTCCCTGTAACACCAAAAAACACAAATTAGATTCTTGGAAACATAAAAACATAATGAATTATACTCAAGATCAACATAAAACACAAATTATGCATACCTGGTGTAGATCATAGTGTTTTGGCACAAAATTCTTCAAACAACTTCTTCAAAACATGAAAACGCATATACACATTCAACAAAAAGGATCTAATTAATGTCATAAAATTGATCATATCTCGAGCCCAACATTACCCCACACCTAAGATTTTGCAGGTCCCACTGCAAACAAAAAGAAATTGCCCTTCATGACTAAACTTGCGAAGGAGGGGGTGGATTAGATTTAGAAGCTTCTCCCTCTTGCCCGAGGGATTTTGACTTAGGATTTTTGTGATGTTTCAATTGCATCCATAGACTATTATTTGGTGGTAGTAATATCATCAACCTAATGCTGTATAGAATTCATCTTGGCTTGTAGGACAACGTTATCATGGCGTAAATGACAACTCAGTTTTTCATGCTCTCTAAGTTTGAACTGGAGGGTTTGGAGTTTTTGGAGGCTGCTGACGACATGTGAGGAAGCCTTGATATTCTATTATACCCTTGATCCTTTAAACCATGCAAAACAATAGTTTTACCTCTGCAAAATTAGTTTCAAAAGTGACTTCCCATAAGCGCAACAATTCTGGCCTGGCAAACTTGTGAAAACTAGGTATCAAAGTGACACCTATAACGACAAGACAATAAAACCTGTGTAAAAAATGAGAGAGGTTTTTGTTTTTAAATATGTCCTTGACAAAAACCTCTCTTGGTTTTCAAAAATTCTCTTTCAGTTGTTAGGAAAATATGCCAAGAAAACATGACTAAAATAGGAAAAATAGAGTGTTTTGTTTCCTGAAACACTAGGCCTCTAAGAGAATTGAATATATCCAAAACCATAATGTATATTTATAAAATTAGAGAGGTTATTTTTTTTTATAATATTTCCTTGATAAAAACCTCTCTTGGGTTTCAAAAATTCACTTCCAGTTGTTAGAAAAACACGAAAAGAAAATATGGCTAAAACAGGAAAAACATAGTGTTTTATTTTTTGAAAGCATAGGCCTCTAAGATGATAGAATATATCCCAAACCATAAAGTATATTCAAAATCAGAATCCCAGCTTGAAGTTGGTTACTCAAAACTTGCAGAAGCGCAACGTGCTCTTAGGAGAAGCACAACGTGGTCTTTGATAGGGATTTTGGAGGCCTTCCCAAAGGATTTTTGGGCTTAAAGTGGTATGTGTGGATATTTTATGATTTCTACTACACAATGGAACCATCAAGCACTGCAAATGCCTTCTCCAAACCTCTAAAAAACTGACTTCAAGTCAAGCTGTCAAAATGTGCAGAAACCCTCCTATAGCGACTGTATTTTGGGAATTTATCTCAAATAATAACACATGTGCATAAAATGAAGGAGGTTTTTGTTTCTTGGTCTATTATTGACAAAAAACTCTTTCACTTTTGTCAAATTAATCTTCCTTAATTTAGAAACCAATTTTGAAGTAGAACTTTGACCAAGACATTAAATGGGAAATTTATGACAAGGAATGATGATATGACCATGATGAAAATTTATGACCTTGGATGAGTGGAGGGAGTAGTATTGACACCTAGACACACTAATGACAATTTTACAACCAAGATATGTCAAATTGTATTTGATAATTTTATTTTGAAAATATAACAATTTGACCTAATAATCCTATCAATCACATGAAAGAGTAAATTTGATCACTAGTGACTGACAGAACTGACAGATACTAACAAAAGGCTTGGTTTGTACTGGTAGGCACGGTGAACATGAGAAGTTTTATTGCCTGTCATGAATATGTAACAATTCAAACAACTGATCCTCTTTTCATAAGCTTGTAATACAGATGACATTAAGTATTTAGCAGTTGTAATCGTTCTATATTTGTCACAAAGAGTAGTTAAGTATAAGAAGTCTTCTATATCATAAACATAAAACTGCACAGGAGATTATAACACACACTATGATGTCAACAGTATATAATTTAGCATACCAATACAAACAACTGTTGATACAATATCCCAAGACTTGGTAAAAAAACAGCATGACAAAATTTTGATAGAAATCCTACTTCCTTTTCTCATGGGTTTGCTATACAAATGGGCAGTGCTTAGCATTTTTTAGCTCAAGAAACTCCCCCCAGACCGAATATATGGCACGTCCTCGTGCCATGAATTAGCAATAGGATTTTTGGTCTTTACTATTTTTATAGGGGGGTTAGAAATAGGCTTCTTGGGGATTGGTTACAACCTTCCTCACCTGGGAAGACATCTTCTCAAGACTCTTCAAGAAGTAAAAGGGAAGTTACAATGGCTTATTGAACTGAAAGTGAGCTAATAATCGAAATTGACAGGATTTAAAGACAGAATATCTACCCTCACATGTAATCAATTTGGTGATGAATATGAGAGGGTTGATTAGATCCTCTTTTATCCACTCCTTGGAGTATCCCTTAGCTCTAGAGATGTTTTGAAATTTGGTTTTGAAAACCCTATTATAGCTTGCTCTTGGCAACTGGTGGTGTTTAAATCAACGGTCTCCAACTCTTGGGAGCTTTGTGGCTGAGGCAATTGATTCCTCAGAGGCCACAAACATAGTGAAGAGAAGTTGAGGCATGCTAAGAGTGTTCCATGGTTGTTGATTTTTCCATCATGCTCACTCAATCCACTTGCATAGAACAAGTAATTTCAAACCTACAATGAACATCCTGTAACAAAAATGTATTGTCAAAACTACAATGAACAACCTGTAACAAAAATAAACCAACATAGTGGTTTGTTAAGGACATATACAACAATTTATAGCACATGGGAGTTTAGCACTTCAAGATAAAATGACTGCTGATGTAATAACTTGTATTATGAAAACAACACACATAAATTTTTACAAAGATTTACTTCTTCAGGCAATGATCATTTGTCAACTCATGAACCCCTCCCCCACACCTAAGTATTGTGACACCTCACAATCAAAAGTATAGGAAACCAGTCAGTTCTCCTGATAGCCGAAGATTTACAGTTTGTAAATTGTAAAGATAAATTTGACAGATTGGTTTGATGAGACGGTTAAAATATGGCCCCACCTATAGGATAAGAGATCCTATATATAGATAAGAAGAGGTAGGCAAGAGAGTTTCAAGATAGTCTCAAAGTTAGTTTCCAATGGAAAATTTATGGAGTTCATTAACCTTAGCTTAACCATACATATTTCATGTCAGCTTTGTCTATAAGTAATGTCGTACATCAGGACAAGTTTAAATTTATTATTTATTTTTTGTTAGATTATCATCCTCGCTAGGTAGAATGCCCTGCTGCCAACAAGCCTGTTTAGTAATTCGGCGAGTTTACCTAGTCATACCATAGGCCCATACCTACTGCCAACAGACCTGTTTAGTATCTCGACAGGTTAGCCTCTTACACCCTCAGAGACTGGCCCTCCATCTTTTAAGATTTTAGTATAAGATTGCTTTATGCAAGAAGATGGGGGGATAACTTTGAAAACAAATTTTCTTTCTTTTTTTTAATTGGGATGGTATTTATGTTAGAGGATGAATTTCCATTATATTCCTTACTGATTGTCCTGATCAAGGGGTACTTAAGAAGACGTGTCCTATCTAAAGATAGGATATAATCAAGCTATTTAGTGTGTAGTGGATGGTACCATTGAGAAATAACATAAAGGTATCTCTAGGCTCAACTCACTTTCTTCTTTTGTAAGTTATTGTGATGTCTCCATGACTAACCGCTAATCAGACCTCCTTTTTACTCTTTAATAAAGATACTTTACTCACTTACTTAGGTTTCTTGGGAAACCTGTACGAGAGACCTCTAAGATTGATGGTTACAGTGTCACTTCCTTATATAGTGGTGAAGATTTTCAAGAGCAACTTCTTTTTAGAATTCCTTAATAAAATGAAACTTTTGGCAAAAATATGGCTAATTACAGCAAGTCATTATTCATTTGATGCTTAGCAGACAACAAGGTTCAATTATAGCAATGTTTCAAATACTAATCCTTCTTTTATATTTCCTTGAAACTGTCTACTCCTGGTGAAATAAATACCTACAAAAGCCTCTAAAAAAAACCACACTCTAAAATATCAAAGACTAATGAGATCAATGAGATCAAGTCACTGGAACATGTATATCATAGTTATTTTATTAAAAGAAAATGTAAAATGAGGTTGCATTCGACTTTAAGATAAACTAACAACATGCAACTTTTATTTACTATCCTACCCACCTAAAAAGAAAGGGAAAATCTTTATTCAAGTGTAAGATCTCTTCCAATGTAACCATGTGCGGAGCAAGATAATAACCATACTCATATCCATATATGAAAAAGTTACCGCTGTGATTACCTGGATATGAAGAACCAACCAACCTACTTGTTTGAGCATTAGAAGGTGTTGAAGAAGAGAATAACATTGTGGCTTTATGACCTCTTGAAACCAAATTTCAATGTAATCTTGATGTTCATGAACAATAATTTATATGCTCTCCTTCATCATGATATGCAAATCCTCTTCTTCTAGATGATTGATTTCTAAAGTACATAAAGGATCTAATGAGATGGATTTTGAGAGCTCCTCAATCTCAGGTCTTAATGATTGCTCTCCACTGGGTGTAGTCCATAATTTTTCAGTTTCCTTCACATTTTGGGAAGGAAAATCATTTTGTAGCTCATAGGACCTTGATTCTTCTAACATCTCTGGAGAGGTATTCAAGTTCTTGGCTATTTTCAAGATGTGTTCTTCTTGAGAAGAATAGATCCCAACTATTGCTAGGATTTGAGAAAGTTCCCTCGGGCTAAAAGTTGCTTCTGAGTTCATCTTTCCATTTGATAAAACTTGGTTCACACAAAGATGATGTCCACAAGGTTAGAATCTCGTGATGGTGGTAAGAAAACAAAGGTTGTATTTTTTGGTTCTGTGGAAGGCTCGAGTGGTCTTTCCTCCTATCCCACTATTATTGGTGCTTCAATTTTCTTTTTTCTAGTGCTCCCTGTCTTAGTCTCTCCAGAGACAATTTTAGCTCTTTGGGTTGAGCTAACTCCTATTTTTCAGTATCGGTCTGGGGAGTTTATGAGTGGAACATTCCTTCCCCCAAAAAGGTCGGAAGGAACCTTGGTCGAAAGGTTTGATTTAGATTTAATGTATCTACCTTTTGGGTCTCTAGGTCTATTCATGAAAGAAAACAAAAACAAAAATAAAAACTACCATTGGGTTTGGGGGAGCCTGCAATAGTAGATGTGCAGGTTCTTACCTCTCATATTAAAGTTCCCCCACCACCAATCTAATGCTAAGGTCTAGAAATGATCTATTTCCTACCTTGAGACAACTCCCCGACAATGGCGCCAAAAATGATGGGTGTTCTATATGCACTAAAAACACACTAAAAACCATCAATTAAATTGTCAACCCAGGGTAAGTAAACTTAGAGTTGTAGCAAAATATATGCCAAAGGTAGAAGGGCTGATAGTAGTATAGTATAACTAAGGAAGTGGCTATCTAAAGGCTAATCTATTCAAGAAAAAATATCTAATGAGAAAACCCTACTAAGAAACTTGAAACTATATAACCTAAGTACTTTTGGGCCAAGGATCGATGGATAGTTCTAGAAAAACAAGTGAAAACCCTATTTAAAGCAAACTAGTTCATAACAATAAGAAATAAGCAAATTCAAACTATTTAAGCATAACAATAAGCAAATAACAAAAGAAAACTACTTTAACTTGCCAACCTAAGTTCAATCATCAACTACCCTATGAAAGCAAATAAATAAACAAGCCAACAACTATTCTATTAAAGCAAGTAAACAAGTAACAAAAACAACTAACTAACCTATTAAAGCAAGTAAACAAGTAAGCAAAGCAACTAGCTAACCTATTAAAGCAGGTAAACAACTAACTACTCTAAGATAACTTCTACTGCAAGTAACCTAATTAAAACTTCTCATTGAACAACTATCTAGCCTAAGAGGCAAGTGAACTATGTTCTTAATTCAAACTTCAAAATTATTTCTAATTCATAAAAGGAAATCTATTTAATTGAAAGCAAGAGAAATTAACAACTAGTCTTGAACCTATGATAAGCAAACTACTATCTAATCTATCAAAGCAAAGACTATCTATCCTACAACAACAATAAAACTATCTCCTAAGTTATGAAATCAAGAAAGCTATCTTCTACTCTATGAAAGCAAGAAACTGTTTTCTAATCTATGAAATTCAAATGCATTCTATACTAATATAAGCAAACTTATACTATACTGAATTCAATCATTAACTACAACTTGAAATTGCAACCTAAATCTAAGCAAGAAATTGCATAACATAAACTAAACTAGCTCTATCTTAACAATTCAAATTGCAAAAAGGGAAATGCTCATAAACATAAATTAAACACTATTCTAGCATATGACAAGTAATGAAATGAGTAATCTAGCTAACAACTAGATAACCAAAGACTAAATAGCATTTCAATAAGCAATTTTATAATAAAAACTAGCACTATCACTATCCATCCACCGAAACCCTATCAAAGAAAGCATGAATTAAATTTTTATCCTAAAACTTTGTTTTAACTTCTATTTTAGCATGAAGAAAGTCTATTCTACCATCTAACTACACACGGGGTTAGTGTCTAAATCCGTAAGATCGCTTCTACTAACTAAAAAATCATTTCATACTAACAAAACTACTCATAATAACCAGCAAAAACTAAGTTAAACCAATTAAATCACAAACAACAAATTAAATAACAAAGAAGTAAAATATCATTTCATGTAGAGGAAATAAAATAAAAATGCATCTACACTATCTAATTCACAAATAAACTCATAAGATAGTTACCCAGACTACTGGTGGCCCCCCCAACAATCGTGGTTACTCTTCAAAGGCACACCACAAACTTCATCACAAAGATTTCACCATTAAAACTAAAAACACAGGTTTTACACAGTCTCGCAAAACGAAAATGGCAAAACAGAGCCAAAATCGTATTTGCCTCTAACACACTACTTCTTAACTATTGTATGACCACCACAGTGGTATTTATAAGATTTATAAATCAAGTGGTCGACAATTGGAGGGTCGAACCACTTCTAAAAATAGAAAATTACATTAATGGTGCCCTAATTGCCGAAATAGAGCGAGCCAATAATCACCCACCATAACAACCCAAAATCGAGTTGTCAAGAGTTCGGTAGCTGGAGGGGATAAGCACGAGCAAAACCCATGTCTCTGATTCGCCCACTATTGGTCGCCAATGCCATAACCGCCAAATCACCCACCGTTTTTGTGCAGGACGAGGTGTTGGACGAAGTGTTGGACCGGGTACTAGATGCAGAATTGAAAACCACAAACTGCTCTTAACCCATTTAGAATTTCTAAAAACAGCCCACTTAGGACCTAGTTGGGCATATTATGCACAAAACCCATGTGCCGAAATTTTCAGATTTCACTTCATGCTCCCACAATTTAAGATTTAAGTTAGTTTCCTGTAATAGTGTCGAATGGAGTACCAGAAGTAGAAACATGATGCGATTTTGCCCTGTAACACCAAAAAACGTGAATTAGATTCTTGGAAACATAAAAACATAATGAATTATACTCAATATCGACATAAAATATGAATTATGCATACTTGGTGTAGATCATAGCGTTTTGGCACAAAATTCTTCAAAACATGAAAACGCATATACACATTCGAAAAAAAGGATCTAATTAACGTCATAAAATCGATCATATCTCGGGCCCAACACATACATCAATGGGGTATTTTATGCAAGCGTATGAGGCGACATGCATCAACCTAAGTTCAATTCAAGCATAGAAGTGAAAAATACCAATGGTATACCAGTGGAGGAGAGAGGATCAAAGGAAGATATGATGTCACCATTGGGAGGGGCTCCATAGTTGCAAACTATGGAATGTGACCATTAAGGGGGACATCTTGGAAAAGTGACCAAAGAANGGACCCATCGATATTATGACCAAATAAAAATGGAGAAAAAGGGGTGTAAGGAAGAAGAGCTAAGGAGGAGAGGCAATACTTTCCCCAAGCATTTGAAGGACTAGGAAAAGAGAAAGAGGATGTAGGAGAGCATGGAACACTAGGAGAGGAAGAAGACAAGGGGAGAACTAGGTAATATTGGGTGCTACCAGGTGAGAAGTGGCTAGAGTTGATAATGGGAAGTCTAATCTAGCCCAAAAAAACTCCCAATAGGAACAAGGCTTCATTCAACTTGATAAAAGTGTGTTAAGACATGGGACTTTTTTAATGTTAGCAAATGTTGATTTTGACAACTAATGGAAAGATAAGGAAAATAAAAGGCATAGAAGAACAAGGTGCTACCTCATTGTTGTAGCTAGTGAGAGGACAAGGGAAAACAATTAAGGAACTAGGTATAATAGATCATATATGTATTTTGTTAATTGGTGTGTGGTAGAAAAAAAGATATTGAGTTAAAAATCATTGGGGAGGTTTGGGATTTATAATGAGAATAGCAGAGTGAGAGTGCATCCAGGTAGAAGGATGAGAATGTATTATTTAGAGAGTTTGGAAGAGGGATAGTGCAACCATATGAGATGAGATGGATTGATGTGATGTAAAAGTGAGAGAGAAAGGTATTTATGTATTATGTTTTGTTGG
>JASDQU010276574.1:0-16212 GCA_032191745.1 Picea mariana
GGTACCCAGACTACCTCCGAAGAGAGATATCGATTTCTCTATAAATTTGATGCCTGGAGCAGCTTCAGTGTCGAAAGCTCCTGATAGAATGAGTATGCCAAAGCTGAAAGAGTTGCAATTGCAACTTGAAGAGCTTCTAAAGAAGGGGTACATTCACCCAAGCATGTCACCTTGGGGTGGCCCGGTCCTGTTCGTGAAGAAGAAGGACAAGACATTGAGGCTGTGCATTGATTTCAGAAAGTTGAACAAAGTATCTGTCAAGAACAAGTATCCTCTATCAAGGATCAACGATCTTTTCGATCAGTTGAAAGGTGCAAAAATATTTTTCGAAGATAGATCTCAGATCAGGATATCACCAGGTAAGAATAAAGGATGAATACACCAACAAGACCGCCTTTAGAACAAGGTATGGTCATTACGAGTTCATAGTGGTACCGTTTGGGTTGTCGAACGCACCTGCTATTTTTATGTGCTTGATGAATGGTGTATTCAGGGACTATCTAGACAAGTTTGTCATAGTCTTCCTGGATGACATTTTGGTGTATTCAAAGTCAGAGGAAGAGCATGAACAACACCTGAGGATGGTGCTGCAAGTGTTGAGAGAACACCAGCTGTATGCCAAGTTGAGAAAATGCTCGTTTTATCAAAGGAAGATCCATTACTTGGGGCACATTATTTCAGAAGAAGGGATCGTCGTGGATCCTGAGAAGGTTGAGGCCATCAGAGAATGGTCAGCACCAAGGAATGTGGCAGAAGTTAGATCCTTTATGGGTCTAGTGGGCTATTACAGAAGGTTTATTGCAGGGTTCTCAAATATAGCTCACCCTATCACTTCCTTGCAAAGGAAGGAGAAAAAGTTTTAGTGGATTGAAGAGTGTGAGAAAAGTTTCCAGCGATTGAAGTAGCTATTAACCAGTGCTCCAATCTTAAGGATTGCAGATCCAAATGTGGATTTCGTGGTGTGCAAGGATGCGTGTAAAGAAGGTTTAGGAGGAGTTCTCAGTCAGAATGGATTTGTAATCTGTTATGAGTCTAGGAAGATGAAAGAGCATGAAACAAATTATGCCACTCACGATTTGGAGTTCGCAACAATCGTTCATGCTCTGAGGAAATGGATACATTACCTCATGGGAAGGAGATTTGAATTGAGAACATACCACAACGGTCTGAAATATTTGTTTGATCAGCCAACCTTAAACGTTAGACAAAGTAGGTGGATGGAATTTATGTCTGAGTACGACTTTGAGATCAAGAATATAAAAGGAAAGGAGAATAAAGTGGTTGATGCACTCAGCAGGAGGGTGCATGAATTACATGCTACAACCATTAGCATGTATCAAACTGATATCAAAAGCAGAATTCTGGAGGCTGCAAATGTAGATCTGCAGTATAGGGAATTGGTAGCCAAGTTACAATAGGGTAAGATGCCACAGAAAATGGAAATTTATAAATTGGATACAGATGGAATACTACTGTACAAGAACAATTTTTTTGTACCCAATGTCCAGTGCTTGAAATAGATGATTTTGTAGGAGATGCATAATGTGCCTTATGCAAGGCACCCTGGATATCAGAAAACAGTAGCAGCAGTCAAGATCCATTACTTTTGGCTGGGTATGAAGAGAGAGATTGTTGAATACATCTCCAGATGTATGGAGTGCCAGAAAGTTAAAGCTAAGCATAGGCACCCAACAGGGTTGCTGCAACCTTTACCCATTCCTGAGTGGAAGTGGGAAGTAGTAACGATGTATTTTATTACAGGATTTCCAAGAACAACCAAGTTGCATGATTCGATCATGGTGGTGGTGGACAAGCTTACAAAAGCTGCCCATTTTATTTCACTGAAAACTACTCACAAGGCAATAGATGTTGCTGATATTTTCATAAAGGAAGTGGCACGATTGCACGAAATTCCTAAAGCGATTGTGTCTGACAGAGACCTGAAATTCACTTCGAATTTCTGGAAAGGATTGTTCAAAGGATTCAAAATGAATCTGAACTTTAGTACAACTTATCATCTTGATTTTGATGGACAGACAGAGAGGGTGAACAGAGTAACAAAAGAGATATTGAGAATGTATGTGATGGACAAACCATCAAGATGGGAAGACTACTTGCACTTGGTATAATTTGCCTACAACAATGGGTATCATGCATCGTTGAAGATGAGCCCATTTGAAGCATTTTATGGAAGAAAGTGCAATACTCCAGTGAGCTCGGATAATCCAGCTGATAGAGCAGTAGTTGGGCCAGAGTTGCTCAAGGAGATGGAGGACCAAATGATAAAAGTTAAGCAGAATTTGAAAGCTGCCCAGGACAGGCAGAAAAGTTATGCTGATAAGAATAGAACCCACAGAGAGTTCAAAGTGGGTGATCATGTTTTCCTAAAAGTGAAAGCTAATAGGAGTTCCCTGAAGCTGGAAAGTTGCGCCAAATTGGCAGCCAGATTTTGTAGGCCATTTGAAATCCTGGAAAGGATTGGGGCAATTGCATATATGCTTGCATTATCTGCATCTATGATTGTACATAATGTGTTTCATGTTTCATTTCTTAAGAAATATATACCAGATGCTAATCATGTTATCGATTGGAATGTGATTCAGGTGGAACAAGAAGGTGTCTTGAAAGTGCATCATATGCGCATATTGGATAGGAAAAACAAACAGCTCCAGAATCGAGCTATAGGGCTTGTAAAGGTCCAGTGGACCTTGTACGGTCCTGAGGACATGACATGGGAGCATGAAGATGTTATATGGGCAGAGTACCTGGATCTTTTTGAAAATTTTGAAAAGTTTGCAGATCCCGTGTAAAGTTGCACTGAGGACAGTGCAAAAATAAGGGGAGGGTATTGTAATGTTCCCAAGGCCAAGCCCTGATATAAATCATGCCTATGATGTATAAATCTTTCATTATGAATTGTAATTATGTTTTATAGGCTTGTGAACCAAGTTTATATAAGCTAGTGGGCTTATGCGTTATTAGGATGAAGAGCCTAAGTGTTAAGTCCAGGAGCCTGCTTTTGTATATGTAATCATGCATAACATTAATAAAAATATAAACACCGTTGCACGCAGACCGACCACGATGAATGAGTGATGGGGGAATAAGCTTCCATAAAATAGGTAAGGGATTGGGGGCTGGAAGGTGGGAAAGAGAGGCTAAGTGTTGAGCCTAGGGGCTAAGCCTAGGGGCTTAAGTCCTTGGGAATAATATTTTAATATTATTCCAAAAGCTATGGAAATGTATATGTTTTATCCTAAGTTCCTAGAAGGGGAACATGTGCAACATGGGAAACATGTAACCCGAGGGAGATAGGTGTTGACCTGGGTGCATGCAGTTAAAACCAAAGAAGTGAGCCGTGTTGGGGGTTCCTCCTCCATTGGACCATCGACCGTCTGAACCATGAATCCGGTGGCCTCTGTATTCTACCGTTGACTGTCTGAACCATGAGTCGGGTGGCCTCTATATTCGACCTTTGCATACCTCATGCAGTTCTGAAAGCCCGAAACCGTGAAGCCATCCTGTGATGTTTTCCTGGGAAGCCAATGCACCCTCAGTCTGTACCTGTTTTACCTCTGTATTCGACCTCTGCATACCCTCACGCAGCTTGGAAACCAAAAAGCGATAATGTTTTCCTAAGAAGCCCAGGTATCCATTGTCTGAACTATTTGAGTCTGTGTTCGACCTCTGCGTTGATTCCTTGTCACACACCCTGAAACCAGTGGCAAACCTATGGATTGAGCTGTGTCACCTATGTACGCTGCGAGTCCAGCCTATTCTCTCTTGCAGAGTCTAGTTTGTACCCGAACTATCTTTGGGTTGCTACCTTCTGTTTTTCCTGAGTGGAATTGACCAGTTGTTGTTGCTATTATCCTCACCTTGTGGAAATTGGGTTGAAACTAGTTGAAGAAGCAGGTTGTTAGGCCCATGGCTGAAGAAAAAGGTTTTTTGGCCTGTGTGTAGCATCTCTTCCCAAGAGAGAGAGTCTACTGGGAAGTGGTATTCTTCTAGAGAGAGTCCAACACCAGTTATGGATCTCTAAGACTTCCTAATCCGGCCTGTTGCCGAGACCCAGAGAGAGAGGTGAAGCACTGATGGACTATGCTTGTGAAGGTGTATACTCCTGAGTGGAACAGGCATGTGGGGAATGAGAGTCTGTTAGTAGTGGGCGTAAGAAGGCATCCTGGGAAGAATTCTTCCAGTTATCCTATGCAGTTTTCTCTGTAACCTCATCCTAGACTAGGATTCCTTGCCTTGGGTGAAGCTTAGTCCCAGCTCAGGGTTGACCCACTACTGAGCATGATGAGTAGCATGGTCTAAGGCTAGGAGGTTCGTGGAAGGCCTGCATGTGGTTGGTGGAATTACCACGGTTTCAAAGATAAGTATCAACTTATGCTTAATATTATGTTTTGCATGCCTGTGATGCTTATATGTATCATGTATTCTGTTGTGCATATGAATTATTGTTAATGACAGGGATTAATTATGTTAGCAGTAATCTTGTGCTTACTTTGAATTAAATGTGTTTAATATGAAATAAATGCATGTTAT
This sequence comes from Picea mariana, assembly GCA_032191745.1. NCBI lineage: Eukaryota > Viridiplantae > Streptophyta > Pinopsida > Pinales > Pinaceae > Picea > Picea mariana. The sequence continues at coordinate 4,552 of JASDQU010276574.1, forward strand.
CAATTAAGTATGAGAATGATGTTGTTCCGCACAGTAGCGTTTGCCCAGCCAGTGGAATTAAGGCCGGGGGGAGCACTACACATAACCTGTTAGAATAATAGGTGTGCTCGTTTCACTGCAGACAATATAGAAATATTGTCACCCAACCATAGGCACAAAGGCCACCCCCAAGCACCTTAACCTTGACAGACAAAATAATTTCGGAAGAAAACCCTAGAACCAATAGCCAACCAAGGTAGCGTACCTCTCTCCAAAGCTAGCGTACTAAGTATAAAGTCCAAACCATAACCAAGAAGAAAGCCCAACCATAACCAAAGACCAAGTCACCACTGCAACAATTGCAACTCTCCTCTAGCCATGCACACCACTTGTCCTTATGCAGTTGTGAGAGTGAGAGTGACAAATGAGCTCTAGCGCCCTCTTATTTATAGTCCTTAAAGTGACCTGACTAGGTTGACTTTTACTTCTGGAGGATAGTAATTTAATATAAATTATTATCTTGAGCCGACTTTTCTTCTAAGGTTATTTCCTAACCTTCTAGGGTTTCTCTTGCTTCCTGGAATATTCTAGACTCATCAAAGGTTACATGTATAGGTGAATACCTCCCATAACTACCATAATTGCATCCCTCCCTCACTCTCATCACTTCTCACATAAGACATGATTCTAATAAAGTTTTTGACAAACTAGCTAATGAAGGAGTTACTACACAAGTAAAGATCCTCATTCTCAATGTGTAAGATCATCCTGATTCACAGCTGTTAAAACATTGCAAAGAATTATCTCTTCAAGACTTCCCCCCCCGGATGAGGTGACACTTATCGAGAACATGATACATGACACTCTAGCAATGAGTGAAATTAAAGACCCTTGCCACTAGCCTCCTCCTCCGTCAACTCATAATGCATAGCATTCACTTAGGCAAGATGTTAGTGCGTTGGGACAATCAGGAAGGTTTAATGGTGCACCAAGCTTGGCCATCCAGAAATGGTATGATGTGACAAGGTGACATCACCTCGACATTCATGGCTCCCCAAACTGTCATCTCTCTCATCATTACACAGGTAATCTCTTGATGTGGTTCTTATTTCCATAGTTTGTCCTCGATAGTGCATTCTCCACCTGCACTCTCCATCTGGGCAAGTCGAGCCTTTGTCAATTTTCTTCCTTCTATGACCGACATTCCCTTCATTTCATCTGTCAATTTTCTTCCCCTCTAGTTCATCTTCGACATGCCTCATGAGAGAGGTAAGTCCAAATGCGGGCCAACCTACTACAGTCTGGTAGGTCAGAACTGATGCACAAGCCCGCCTTCCCTTTTCCCCAATCCAGAGAGAAGATTTTTTTTCTATCCTTACTTTGACCAAAGTTGGTGCGATGACGCTAAGCCTGAGACCTATATACCTGAACCTGAGCTAAACTATAGAAGATGCATAGTGGAGGAGGATATTCCTCCTAACTGGGAGGAGAACACCATGGAGAAGACAATACCAATGGGCACCAATTTCCCCTTAAATTCTCTTGAGATAGCCATGCGAGGTTGTATGGTGGAGGAGGAAATCCCTCCATGGGTGGAGGATGACTTCAAGGAAGACACAATCTCCAATGTTAATGGACCGAAAAATGAAGTACTAGAGATAGATTGGGGGAAATTCTCGAGCAAGGAGGAGACCCATCGAGAGCTGCACATAGGCGAGAAATATCATCTATATTTGTGGTTCCATGATTTGTCCAGCTCTTGTAGGCTCACAAAGGACCATTTAGCATTGATCTTTGAGATGTGGAAAGATTTGGTTGAGAAACTTCACAACTAACATGTCCTTAGCAGACACCTAGACATATTGTTTGATTCCTTGTCAAGTGAGCCTGCGAAGAGTCGTTTCCCTACATGTTGTTAGTTGTTTCCTTTCACAGCTTGCCATGATGGAAGCCCGGGTTCGCCTCACATCTAGTTTTTTTACTGTTAGATTTCCAATTTTAGCTAGAATGAATTTTGTTGAAAATAACTTATGGTTTACTGATTAGCCCATGAATAATACATGCCATCTATTCTGGTTTCCATGCATGTGGGATAATAGGTGGTGGGTTTTGATGTATATTTAGACATGTGTTGCTTTTTTGACATCTTAAGGTAATACAATCTCCTTTTTACTTAAAAAAAAAACAATATTATTCACAATACACATTAAAATATTGGAGTATTTATTAACTTACAATGAAAAATTATTATTTAAGAGTATTTCACTACAACTCTAGTGATAAGATTATTCAGTATACACATTACACGAGTAGAGTACTTACATATAACCAAGTGTCATCATCTAGTTAAGAGGTGAATCATAAGAAATAGGGAAACATTGCATTACTTAGTCAACTAAATCTCATCATACAATTACTTAGTGAATTATAATTCATGATAAAAATATATTTACAGTAGACACTCTAATACATCGTATAGACCCCAAATGTCGAGTTATCATCCATTGTGGCCACTCTTAACCCATTCTTTATAAAGAGAGTCATTCTTCCTAATTTATATTTCACTTGTTCACTTTCATTAACCTATCTCATAATATAAGATGAATGTTGTTATTTGCTTCATCTATGTTTTATTTCACAAAGATGAAGTGCTCTTAACTTTATACCTATGGATGATTATAATCTTATTTAGATCTTAGATAATCTTTTCCATATCACTTCTAAGACAAAGATGATATATTAATACTATGTGTGTGTGAGAGAGACATTGTATATTTTTTGTTCATTTAATATTTTAATTTTTTTAGGTGTCATGTGGCAATTCCATATTGGTCATGGAAGTAATTAAACATCACCTTCATACTAGTCTTTAGAAAGAACCTCTCGACACAAAAATAGAATGACATAGTCTAAAAGTTCTATGTTTTTTACTTTCCAACAACTATCACTAGAATCTGACAATGCAATTGTTGGTGAAATCACAGTTTTACATTGTTTAAATCACATTTTTGAATGCATAATTAAATTCAACGCCTCTAGGACACCTGAAATATGTAATCTCAAAGACCGAAATTTGCATTTTTTTGAATTTCTAGCTAGACTTGGGAAAAACTAGTTAAAAAAGCGCTGAGGAAAAAATAAAAAACGTAGAAAGTTTGAACTATGTCGAATATAATTGCCATATTGATATAAGGATTAAAAGAAGTTAGAAATGTTTTTTTTTTCCCAAAAATAATTATAAATACTAATTTTTGGTTGTGGAAAAAATAAAATTTCCTTTTAACACACTTGTCATCCGACTGATTTTGTATAGTTATAATGTTTAATATTGTAATATTTCTAAAAAGTAGAAAAGTCAAACAAATCTAATGTTTTTTAATAATATACAATCGCTAAAATTAATATCCATATACTCTACCCTATCATTTCTTTTAGAAGTTGGTCTTCTACCCCTGTAAAATAAATTTATGATAAAATAAGTATTATACTACTATAAGTTGACCCTTCACATTGTTTGGAACACACTTGTTTAAATACTTATATTATTAATTAATATCCCTATACTCTACCATATCATTTCTTTTAGAAGTTGGTTTCCTACCCATGGAAAAAAAATTAATGATAAAATCAGTGTTATACGATCATAAGTATAAGTTGACCCTTCACATTGTTTTGAACACAATGGTTTAAATACTTAATAATATATTATTAATTAATAATGTTATGCATTTGTTATTTTTATGTATGTAAAGGTGTTATCTGTGAAATGCTTGTACATTGTTCATTATAAAATGACACTCCTTTCCAAAATGAAATCAAAAGAATGTCAAATTTTACTATTATAGCAACGATTTCTTTATTAAATCATCCTCTACGAGATAAGTGAGACGTCACTTTCAAGAACTATTACCTATTGTCATATACAATGCATAATGAGTTCTTTGAGAAATCTTATATGAAAGGTTTGTTGGTGATGTGACACTTGGAAGTCGGCATCATGACTAGGTGCATCTCGGTATTAAATAGATCTCGAGTCATTTTACTACTATATTAGTGCATCTAGGTGCATCTCGGTATTAAACATAAATCAATCCACTTCTATATTAGTAAACATAAAGCCATATATACTATTAAATATATTTGGAGTCATTTTACTAAGGATAAAAAAAAGAGATCTATATTTACTGATTGCCAAATAGAGTTCTCTTAAGCGTTATTTATTTTAATGTTGATGCTATGTCAATGTATGCCTAAATATGGGCCAACATTATGACTAAATATGTGCCAATTTTAATGTTGATGCTATGTCAATGTATGCCTAAATATGGGCCAACATTATGACTAAATATGTGTCAACATTATCATATTGTCTTTAAAAAGCCCATCTACTTTTATATTAAGCAAAGTTGTGGGCAGTTCAACCTATGTCTTTCTAAAAATTTAACACTCCAATCAAACTATATGTTATAATATATAAGTATGCTTTTAAAACTAACTTAAAATTCATGTTATAATATATAAGTATGCTTTTAAAACTAACTTAAAATTTATGTTATAATATACAAGTATGTTTCTAAAACTAACTTAAAATTCTTAAATAAATTTTAAGAAAATTTTGGAATGAGAATATGGTTAAATCAAAGGTAATGATTATCAAGTTTAGATCAGTTATATATGGAAAGTGAAAGAAAGTGGATCTTCTGGGCATTTTGGGCTTGCTGTGGATTTTTGGCAAAGGCATCTTAATGTTGAAAAGGTGGTTCCCGGGATTTAATCCCTTTTGGAAAACTTAAGGAAAATAAGCTTTTGTATGCTTCTACCACATTTTCCTATTGAATTATGGTCCATTCAGATTTTCGAGGCGATAGCAAAATCTGTTGGTAAGTTTAATTGCTTTGATGAATTGTCACTCCGTAAGCATAACACGAGGTTAGTTTGGATCATGGGCGAACTAGCCCTAGATAGAGGTCTATCAGATGCTATAGACATCTCCATCGGGGATGTCCATTTCCTGCAAGCAATTGATTTTTGGAAGGAGCCTTTCCGTTTCCATTTCTGTTGGAAAACGAGCCATCTCAAGTCAAGTTGTCTGACTTCCAGGGTTCCCTCACAGAGCCTCGAACCTTCTGTGACAGATTTTGATTCTAGTAATGCTTCGAGAGCGAGGCCTTTCAACAGAGGCTCTTTTTTAGGTAAGATGCGCCTTTTTACCCCTCCTTTTTCAACAAGCTCTCTTCGGTTGAGATTGAATACCTAAATTGTAATGAAAAGTGGGTTCTTGAATTATTTGGCGATTTCTAGGGCCTGCTCATTAAAAATATTGATAAATTGGTCGATAAAATTTCTCTGTGACCCTTGGGAATTGACCTTGACAGTCCTGGAGCTTTATAGTCTTCCCCCCCTCGTGTTGATGCTCCTTCGGATGTTGTGCCACTCTCTATTTTGGAACCTGAAGTGGTCCATACTAAAGACACTTGTCATTTTTTGGATGTCTCCCCTCATCCAAGCTCCATTCCTGTCTTAGGTGAACTCCACAATAAGGTTTTTTCCCCTGATTTCTTAACCCTTCCTGACCCTACTGCTTTTCCTCCCAATCACCTTCCTAAGTATGTGGATTCCCTTTCTCCCAAACCCTTACATGTTTCTAACCTAACTACTCTTCTTCCTTCTTCCTCAATTCGTTCTAACATCACAATTAAAAAAAAACCAGAGTTCGATTTCCTAAAACTCCCCCAGGAGCAACAGAGGGAGGTTAAGCTTCTTTTGGTGATTTATAACCCTCTTTACTAAACAATGTTTGTCCTCTTCCCTTGACCCTTCCTGTTTCCTTGGATCTTGATCCTGTTTTGTCTTCCACTTTAGCCCTTAGAGCAAGCCAGTCATCCCTCTAGGTTCCCTTATGATCATCCTTTCCCTAAATAATTGCGGGTTTGGGGGACCCCATAAAATTGCCTCCCTCAAAGCTCTTTTTTCCTAGATTAACCCTGATATAATTTTTCTCCATGAAACCTTAGTAAACAGTGACAAGGTGATTACACCTTTCTTCCAATGTGTTCCTACTTGGAATGTTGTGGCTCTGGATCCTTGTGGACGCTCTGGTGGATTGCTGAGTGGTTGGCATCCAACGTTTGCTGATCTTTCTGCTCTTAATACCCATGCAGGTATTTATCTGGAATGAAGGATTAAGCAGTCAATGGATAAAGTTAAATTTCTCAATTATTATGCCCCCTATAAGGATATGGAACTATTCTAGCTCCCTATTATCCAGTCTGGTTTATTGAATGAAGAAGGCATTATAGTGGACGAAGATCTCAATTTCACACTTTCTACGACGGAAGTTTGGGGGGCTTCAGCTAGATTTGACCCTCTCTCAGACTTCTTCACAAGTCTCATTTACTCCTCTGGTTTAGTGGATGTCCAACCTACTAAAATTACTCCTACTTGGCATAATGGCAGAGGTGGGTCCACTGGTATAACGAAGAGACTGGATCGCTTCCTCCTTAAGGATTCCCTATACAAAAACAACAACAAGGTTATGTCTTGGGTAATCAACTCTGCCATCTCGTATCATAATCTGATCTACCTCCAATAGGAATCCTTCTCTCATAAATATTCACCACCATTTAAATTCAACTCTACATGGATCAAGGATCAACAATTTGCTTCACTCATCAAGAAAATGTGGAACTCTATGAGTCACTGGTCGGATTCCTCCACTATCCAACCACTTTGTTCAAAATTAAAGAACTTAAAGAAAGTGGTGATCCATTGGCAAAGAGATAAGAAAACACAATTACAATTGGATTTGCTCCAAATTGAATCAAAGATGGCATAAATATTTGATAAGTGTCTGACACATATTTTTGAGCAAGTTGATCTGAACATTCTTAAGATTCTGAAGTAGGAAAAAGAAAAGATACTTGCAATTGAAGAAGATACCTGGCGACTTAGAAGTAGAGCTATTTGGATCAACAGTGGAGATAAGAATACTAAATTTTTCCATAAATATGCTACTATGAGGTGATCACAGAATACAATTTGGGATATTTAAGATGAATTAGGTGTCCTCCATTCATCTGAATCTGAAATTAAAAACATTGCTTTGAAGCACTTCAAATCCCAATACAGATCCATTGAGTCAAAATATACTCGCAACCAGATCAAGGTACTTGAACATATGCCAAAATTCTTTAGTGAATTAGAATGTGATGAGATTGGAGAAGAAGTTACGCTTAATGAAGTTAAGGATACAATTTTCAATATGCCTAAAGACAAAATCCCAGGCCCTGATGGCTGGACACAAAAAAAATTTCAGTATTTTTTCGAGATCTTGGGGGAGGATCTTCACAAGGCTGTTGAAGAATCCACAGTGTCTAGCTTTATTCCAGGTTCACTCAATGCCACTTTCTTCACATTTATTCCCAAAGTAAATAAACCAAGGAATTTTCATGATTTCAGGCCAATCGCACTTTGTAATTTTGTATACAAAGTCATTTCTAAGATTATTGCTACAAGGATAAAAACAAAATTAACAGTTTGTATTTCACATGAGCAGTTTGGATTCTTAAAGGACCGATTAATTTTCAATGTTGTTGGCATAGCACAAGCATTCTTACACTTTGTTAAGACAATGAAACTAAGCACCATTATTCTCAAGTTGGATCTGAAAAAATCTTATGATAAGGTAAGATGGAATTTTCTTAGGTCGTTGTTAACTCAGATTGGATTAAATTGGGAGATCTCCCAATGTATCATGGCTTGTATTACCTAAGCAAATATGGCAGTTTTAATTAATGGTACCCCGACATATTTCTTCAAAAGTCATTGCGGACTCTGATAGGGCTGTCCCGTTTCTCATCTAGTATTTCTTCTGGTAGTACAATGTCTTAGTAGATTATTGAGGAAAGTTGTTGAACAAGGGTCCTTTCATGGCCTCAAAGTTGCCACCACAATCACTGTGACATATCTTGTTTTCATAGATAATGTATTAATCCTTGGGGGTGGGAATTATAAAGACTAGATGGAATTGAAATCAATTTTAGCAATATTTTGTACAACATCAGGTATGGAGGTAAATTGTGAAAAATCAGTTTTTCTCGCACATAACACTGATCCCAGTCTTAAACAAAGAATAATATTATATTTCATCATTCAATTCATAAACCTTGAGGAAGGCATGAAATATTTAGGTTTTTTTTTAAAACCAAATGGATACAGATTAGTGGATTGGAATTGGCTGATTGAGAAGATTGTAAAGAGAATTAACAATTGGACATATCGATGGCTCTCTCTAGGTGGAAGATTGGTTTTAGTGAAAGATGTGCTCCAAAGTATTCATGTGTACTGGCTCAGTTTAGCAAATATTCTTGTCTCTACTTTGCACAAAATTCAACAACTTATGGCTAATTTTATATGGAGAGGAGCGAACAAATTAACAGGTTTTCATTTATCCAAATGGAAAAACATTGCAATTCCTAAAGAATTTGGTAGATGGGGTATACAAAACATTTTCTGGTTTGCCAAATCATTAGCTGCTAAATGTTGTTGGAGAGGATATTTGGTAATAGTCTATGGAGTCAAATTTTTAAAGGTAAATATTTAAAAGGAGTCGACTTGACTTCTTGGATAAGGAAAGGAAACTACAAGTACTCTAATGCCTCTATAATTTGGAAAATTTTTATGAGCTTTTTTCATATCATTAAACAATGGCTGTCTTGGAAAATAGGGAGCGGAAATCAAGTTATAATTGGAAAGGATCCTTTCATTGGAGATAATTCTTCATATAAACTTTCTGCACCCTTAATCCAATTCCTCAATAATCAGGGTATATTTTCCATTCCTCAAGTAGCCTTTCCAAACACACTTAGCAATTCACAAAATTGGATAAATTCAACCAACTTGGTTTATCAGTAGATCCGTTAGATGAATGGAACAGTTACATTGCCAATTAAAAAGCGACGGAGTTTCACTTAATAATTCAAATGATAAAATTGGTTGGTCATGGAACATGGATTTTGGATTAGTTACTCAGAATTATCATATCAATGCATTGCTAGTAATTCACATAATGGTGTTTCTAGATGGTGGTATAAGTCTATTTGGAGAGTTAATATACCAAGAAAAATTATTTGTTTCATGTGGTTATGCTTAAACAATTGTATCCTCACTGGTGCAAATTTTAGGAAAAGGGGAGGCATTGGATCTGTTGTTTGCAGTCTTTGTATCAAGGATGATGAGACAACAACTCGTCTTCTCATACATTGTGAAGCCACACAATACATATGGAAATAAATATTAAACTCCCTCAATTTTTCAGATGCCTGGATGCATTCTACTCTGGAAGGAAACTTATTACATTGGTTTACAAAATTTCCAAGGATTATATTTATACCCCTTCTGGTTAGTTGGAGAATTTGGAAGTACAGAAACAAATTCCTGTTAGAAAATTGGCAAAGAGAGGACTCCAGAACAATTTCCAGTATTCTACTTGATATTAAAGAACTTAAAGGAACATTAGAAGTGGACAAAGTGGATTTTATCCTACACCCAATTTTCTTTGATGAAAATTCAATAGGTTTATTTGACGGTGCAGTTGTTAATGATAACTGTGGTGTTGGAATTTTTATAAAATTAAGTGTTGATCATAGTTATAAAGCACACTTTGCAAGAGGTAAAGGTAATAATATGAACGCTGAAATTTTGGGTCTTTGGGGGATTCTTTTCTTTGCACAAAGACTGTCCATAAGAAATTTGATCCCTGCTGGTGACTCCAAAGTGACTATTGACTGGATTAATGACTGATCAAATTTGAACCTGATTTATCTACACACCTGGAAAGAACAAATAAGATGCTTAAAGGCAAGTTTTGGAGGAATTCACTTCATGCATATTCATAGAGAATTAAACATAGTGGCAGATCAACTCTCCAAAAAAGCATTGGACAACCCCCTAGGTTGGTTTTTTTATGAGGAGATATTTAAAGAAAATGTTGTAAATACAGATAGTTTTTCTATTTTCTAATGTTACATTCCAATGTAACTAGACACTAGATGAAAAGTTACGATTTCTTTTTTGATGAGTAAGAATATGATATGTAAAGCAATTGATAGCTGTCAATAACAACTCTCTAGAAAATTTCTCATAGTATAGTACAACCTATCAATATTTTGAGGAGATATAAGTAAACTATAAATCATATAGATCTTTTTGTAATCTTGAAAGAACACTTGATTCTAATAGAATAACAGTGGATCTATTTTTTTCTGTGTGAAAAAAAAATATGGAAAGTGAAAGTTATTTATAAATAAGTATAATTTGGAATAAGTTATTTCATATAAGTATTTTGGAATTTATATTCATCGTAAGTTAAAGTGGAAGTGTAAAATTTTGAAACAAGAATTAGCAAAGGTTGAAAAAATTTATTTAGTCTTGAAAATAATTGTAAAGATGGTAAGTTATTATTCTAGGTAAAAAAAAAAAATTATTTTTAACACATAGCTATCATAATGATTATGTGTGGTTTTGAGGTCTTGGGTTGTAGTATTTCTAGGGAGACTTGGAGGAAAATTGAGAAAATCTAGAAGCAATTTATAATATAAATCTTAAAATTAAAACAAATGAACGTTATCCTATCCTTAACCCACATGTGGACAGTAAGGCTATGATAAGGTACTTATTACACGACTATAAGTTCGCTAAATAGATGAATTTAAAGAATATGAATAAACTCTATACCCAACGAAAATAATAGTACAATAAACCGATGGAGAAAACCTTTAAAGACCAAAATTCTCTCATGACCTATCCCAGGGAGGGTTCTTCTTCTTTCCCAAGTGTGTGGTTGTAGGATATGATTTTATTTGATGGTTGAAAGTGATGGTGAAATGGATACAAAAGTTCAAGGGAAAATTTGGCAGCACTGCGTAATTTAAACGTTCAACTTTTTGGCATTTTTACGAGCATATTTTTAGATTAATTTTTCTCGAAATCCGATCTAAAATTTTTGGAACTCCAGATTTGAGTGATTGAGTCTATATAATTCAAGTGCTCCAAGGGTTTTTCAGGGTGTTGAATCCATTTATGCATTCAAAAATGCAATTTAAACAACAAAAAATGGTGATTTCACTAAGATCTGTTTCATCAGATTTTGGTGAAAAGGTTCAAAAAATCGAATGTTTAGACAACTCATTACTTTAATGTGATATATTCTTGAAAATGAAGGGGAGCTCTCTATTTTAAAGGAAAAATAATGGTTATTCTTGATAGAATCAAAATAATAAAATATGATTATTTAACTAGATCAATTTTAACCATTCCTTTGCTACACTAGCAAAATAATGGTTATCTTTGATAGGGTCAAAATGATAAAATATGATTATTTGACTACATCAATTTTAATTACTATTGAGTTTTACCATTTTTGAATAAAATAAAGAGGAAAAGGTCATAAAATTGTTTTACAACTTTTAATTAAATGAGAAAAAATCACAAAAGTATTTTATAATTTTAATTAATTGGGAGAAAGTCATAAAAGTGTTTTATAATTTTAATTAAATGAAAATAACGTTAGGAAAAGAGGTTTCCTAAGTTAGTTTTAGGGGGAAATGGTTTGAAAGTAGATTTTCAATTAAAATAACTTCAGGAACAAGGGTTCCTAAAGCTACTTAAGCAGATTTGTCATGT
>JASDQU010276577.1:0-14967 GCA_032191745.1 Picea mariana
TGAATGGTCCAGATTTACAATGAAATTACAATATACTTTTACAAGGCAATTTTTTCTTCGGGGGCTTCGCCCCCGAAACCCCATTGAGGGACACTGCCCTCAAACCCTCGTTGGGGGCCTGCTTGCCCCCAGCCCCCCTAGCTGGGGGAATATCCCCCCCAGACTCCGCAAAGGGGGTACCCCCCCTCTGCACTCCCCGCCTGGAAGAGTGTACATACTTCTAGGGTGTAAATACTTCATGGGGTATAAACACGGTTGCAAGTAAAAGACCTATAAATCAGGATCCACAACCAACACAAATGATCTTTGATAGAATCATCAATAATTCTCTTTTCCCTCACTAGGTTCTTTTTGTACTTTTCTTTGACCTTATCTTCATCAGGTTCTGGAACTTCTTCTTTTACAAAATATTCTAGATCATTCTCTTCTAGAATGAGCATCACTTTGTACTTCCATGCTCGGAAGTTATCAACACTTTCAAGCTACTCATCAATCTTGGTACTGGGTACCATCCTGTGCTTGAATAATACAATAAAGATATAAAACTTTTCAAAGAAAGGTTTTGTACTTACCAGAGAGTGTTATGCCAATTTGACCAGTTCCAACTTCAATTCTGCAGTTGCCAAGACTAGGGTTTATGAGGAAACCCTAATTTTTCAAAATATGAATTATGGAATTATGCTACAAGGGATAGGTTCTCCCTCCTAAGGTGAGTTCCTTGGTGGTATTACTTTGAACCACGTCCTTCAAAAAGTGGTGAAAATCCCTCCTAGGGTTTGTGCAGTTGCAACACAAGTTGTAGTTTACAAAACTTCGTCAAACTGAGAATCTAATCCCAAGGAAAGATGAACTAGGGTTAGGGGAGTATCCTTGTGGTCTTAGCTTCCCCATCGATCTCTTCTATATTGTACATATGGCGTCTTTCAGGCCTACTCTGAAACCATGTTAAAATTCTTCTTAAGCAATTAAGTGTGTAGAGTATTCTTTAACTTTAGTCTATTAAAACAATAAACACATGCATAAGGATCATTGAAAGAAATACATCCACAATATACACAAGATATATCCCGGGAAACCCTTGTGGGGGAGAAAACCTAACAAATCTTCTTCAATATAGATTCTTCAACAAGTACAATGTCCCTCTTAAGAGAGATCTCACCAAAATAAAAGATCTACCAGAAATCCTAACCATAACAGAGTAGCACACCACTAGACCAAGATAGTCCTTCACGAAATAACCAAAACCCTTTACAAAGACACCCCTCCTTTGTAGCCGTGTCACTCCTTTTCTGTAGTTGTTTCACTCTCTAAGACTTGCGCATTGTGTGAGAGAGCTACTTGTGTGTTCTCCAAATGAGGCTCTAGGCCTCTTATAAATACAAGTTGGACAACCGAGAATTAGGTCAGGGATGACTTGTCCACTTTACCCTTCTAATTTATATTTGACTTGTCAAGGCACAACAGGGATGACTTTTACAAAGGCACAACAGGGCCGACTTAACATATATAATATAAAATTACTCTTTAGGGTTTTGTCTTGGTCAAATACAATATAAATATAATAATAATATCTTTTGAAGCTACTCAAACTTCAACAGTATTAAAATGTAAATTAATGGAAAAGAGAAAATAAAAACTGCACTTTATAAATGAGAATATATGGAAAGAAATGGGAGGAATTTTCCTTGTAAATTGATGCTATAGAATTTTCCTTGTAAATTGATGTTACAAGAAGTTGATGCTACATAATTGCAAGAGGTTGATGTTACAATATTAGAAGAAATCATTGCTATAGAAACAAAACAAGAACAAATATAAACCACACTACAAAACATTATAGAACAAACTCCAATTGAAGAAGAAAATCAAACTCCAATTCTTAAGGAAAAACAACTTGTTGAAGATCTCACTTCAAGCAAAAGGTAGAGAAAGAGCGAAAAGTTTGTAAAAATCTCCAAATTTTTCTAATCTATGTGGCCAAGAAAACCCTCATATGAAGAATTACTTAGAGAATAGAAAATTGAGAAATCAAAATCAGAAATTAAGGAAAATATTTTAAGGATAATTATCTTAGTCTTAAGTCTTACGATGCAAGTCATCAACCTTTAAATATTCTTTTGAATGTTATTGAACAATATTGTGCCCCCATTAAGTCTTCAATCCCTAGGGATGTGGAAGAAAATGTTCAACAAATTGTTGATAACATTATGGATGATATTATCACAAATACCTATGTTTTCATTTAGTTAAAATATGATCTTCAATGATGGAAAAGAAAATAAAAATTGAATGATTTTGGTATCATTCATAGAGATATCCATGAAAATATTTACAACAAATGAAAGCTAGATGGGTAGACCCATATTTGATTCAGGAACAAAAATGGAAAGAAAAAATTAAGAGCAATTAATGAGCAATTGGATCTCAAACAACAAGAAGTTCAAATGACACATGGTTTGGTACTCTGGGTACTCTCCTGCAAACCACCCTCAAGAATTTATTCCATTTTTATTCACTAACAATGGAATAAATTGAGATTATGAAGACTAGCATCAGGGCATAAAAATGAAATACATGAAAAATATGATTTTGTTTCCATGGCGATGAATTGATACGAAGATCTATCTTGGTATAAAACAAAAAATAGGCTTGTGATGATGAAGATATACAAGTAGATTCATGAGGAGAGGCTTTGAAATTTGCAAACACTAAAATTTTCAATCAAATATTTTTTACAGTGACACTATGGAGTGGTCAAAATAATACCACAAACATTCAGATGAAATAAGTAACGTTAGTAAGGAAAGGATTTGCAACATCTATGTTAGAAGGTTCCCAAATACACTATTTAGTGATAGATGGGTTCTTCATAGAATCTCCAAGACTATGATAAGGACAAGACACCATATCAAGTGAAATATTTTCAAATTTGTCTTATTTTTAGTCACTCATGTTTCTAGTCCATTTATATTTCATAATGTATTGGCATTGAATTTTATAGTTGACTTCATTTTCTATAGTTTTCAACAAATTTAGTTAATTCATTAGTAAAATCTTCGTGGATGAAAGAAAAAACAAAATAAAAAAAAGTATACCAATGGATGTTGAAAAATATATATTTAAAACATCCCTAAAGATTGGGAAGAGGCTAATATTATCTCTCTTGATAAGGAGGCACAATGAGCGGACCCTTGAAAACCCCAATAAAATGGCGCAAAGGTAGTAAATAATATATAATTAGTTTAATTATAAATTAAAAAATGTTTATAGGCAAGAGACAAGAACACTAGTTTTTTCCACAAGCACATAAGGGCCTACTTATCTAGGAACAATGTGAAAGAAATTTTCTTGGAGGATGGCACCAAAATATTTGACTTTGAAGACATTAAGGAGGCAACTGGACAACTCTTTTCCTCTCTCTACTCGCACCAAAATGAATCCAAGTCTAGGAATGTTGATGAGATGTTGGAGCACATCCTGAAAATAACCTCAAGTGAAGATAATCAATATTTGGCTCAACCCATCAAGGAAAAGAAATCAAATCTATGATATGGAGCTTAGAGCTAGAGAAAGCCCCATGTCCTTATGGATTTTCCATATCTTTTTTTAGATATTTTCGTTATCTTATTAAACATGATTTAAGAACAATGTTACAATATGCTTGTAGATCATGTAAATTAGGTGGGAGCATGAACTCTTGATTCTTGGATTTAATTCCTAGAGAAGCAAACCCCTCTTCTTTTGCTAGATTCAGGCCCATCTCCCTTTGTAAGTCCT
Organism: Picea mariana; assembly: GCA_032191745.1. NCBI lineage: Eukaryota > Viridiplantae > Streptophyta > Pinopsida > Pinales > Pinaceae > Picea > Picea mariana. Next base: position 3,778 of record JASDQU010276577.1, read on the forward strand.
CATATAAAATATTGACCAAGATTATTGTTGTCTGTCTCAAAAAAATTTGCCAAGATTATTTATGATAATCAAGGAGGTTTTATGCATAACAAACAAATCATTGAGATATTTTTCTAGTGTAGGAAGCCATATATTATAGCCTAGTAGTAAGGGGAAAATGTAGGATTATTAATTTGGATATGGAAAATGCCTTCGATCATGTTAGGAACTCATTCTTCTTGAAGGTACTAGACAGGTTTGGTTTCTGCTCTGCTTTCATTCATGGATATCTTCTTGCATGAGCTCACCATGTATAGCTCCCCTCATGAATGGTTGACCCAATGTTACCGAGAAATTCTCCTACAACTATGGGTCTAATCCATGACAAAGTGAGGACCTTTAAAGGCTGAACTCAATCCCAAAATTGCAATCAAAATATATTGTAACTAACTTGATTAACTAACTACTAGTAGTAAGGAAGACATAAGCATAATGGGTTCCCTACATTTGATGATGATTCCATAGTTGAAAGCCTTTCACTTCAACACTCCTTCAAAATTACCCCTTTGATCACTTGCAAAACAATCAAGTTGACTACTACAAAGGGGGTAGTTATATGATAACTAACTTTCATAAAAATGATTGAAAGTAAAGCAATAATATCAGTTAGTATTCTAAGAATATAGATGCTTAAAAATAAACATTATACATTAGAACACAAGTAATTGATGGGGAAGAGGTCTCTTTATTGATAAACAACAAGACAAAGGTAGTTACCACCTGTATCTATTACGACACTGCACAAGAACCGTATTTCAGGTCCTTCCATCTAGGCCACTAACTATAGATAACAACTTTGACTCCAATGCTCGTGCAAGTCCAAATAAGACAAATGGGATTCTTCTTGACGAGATATATAGAGTGAGGAAGGATGGAAACATGGGTTTTGAGGTCCGAGGAAATGAATCAACAATAAGGGAATAAGGGCTTGCAGACAGGGGAAGAAAATGCCAACATTATGTTGCTTCAAGTATGATCGTTCCTCTCCTCTAGAATTAGTCTCATTTTATACCCTCTCCAAGTGGTTGGGGCCATTACAAACAATTTTGTACGAAAAATAGGGGGTTATGAACTAGGTGAACCTATTACCCCTACCCAAAAATACACAAAATATTACTTTTTTGAGAAAAATTAAGGTATACACCCATTGCAATGGAGAAACATGCATATGTATGCACCTTTCATAGCTGGTATGGTGCGTATATGTCTAAAAATGGTTTTTTTTGATGAATCCATACGAGGAAAATGGGATTAATGTCTGCAAGTGAGAAAGGGAAATTCCAATTATGTCATCAATGCATATGTGGTGGCAATTGATGTTATAACACCTACAACCTTGTTTCAAAGAAGCAAGGGATTGTGACAAGGTTTCCCTATGTATCCCTTTCATTTATCATTATGGATGATTTGCTCAGAAGTTAGCCGGAATTTGAAAGGGTCACAAGGAAATTGCTAGAAATTCAGAATGTTAGAGGCATAAAAAGTTTTATCCACTCACAATTTTCCAACGATACATTGTTGGTTGGTGGAGCTTTTATAACCATTGCTACTAGGTTCAATCATGTTTTGGAATATTTATTAGATTCATCAAGAGGAGAAGTAAATCAAAGGAAGTGTCAAATATTTGGATGGAATACTAACGCATAGGTGATGCATACAATTTCCACAGTCTTTTAGTTTCCACTTGTAGAACATTGGTCTTAATTTTGTTATCTTGGGATCCCAATCTCCTTAAAAAGAACAACTTCACAGGATTGGAAAAGTATTGTTGAAAAAATTAAGATTAAGTTTGTGCAATAGGGCTCCTAGTGGATCAATAGTGTTGGACGAGTTGTTCTCATCAAGTTAGACCTATTGACCTTGCCTCTCTATCAATGTTCAACATTGTGGGCTCCTCATACCATTATGAATCAGATTTCCATGGACATTCAGAAATTTATATAGAAAGGGGGTAGATCAATTGAAAATAAATATAATCTCATCAACTAGAAATGTCTTAGGAATCCAAAAGACAGAGGCATATTAGGAATCAAGGCCCAACAATGGTGAATGTGGATATGGGAGCCAAATTGCTATGGAGGATGATCACTAGTAAAGCAACCCGATGGAAGAAGGTTTTATGGAGGAAATACTTCAAAGGAGCAAGAAAAATATTCTTTGAACTCCCTCTCAAAGAAATAAAAGGCTCTCTAATTATCAAGCTTATCAAATCCACCATCCTAGTAATTCAATCAAAGCTCACTTGGATCATTGGGAGTGGGAGATTTATTAAAATTTGGGTGATCAATATTTTATGAGCATAATGAAATGCATCCAGATCTATATTATTGACACAGATATACAATTAAAAATAACAGAGATAAAATAAAACTTGTCTTTTATTCAATCAATAAATATGCTAAAACTATAAAATGTAGACTGAAACAAGCTTGCTAGAATTGTGGCGGCTTATCTTTGAGAAGAGATGTGACTGGTTCTCTCATTCGCAAGAAGATGAGTACAATGAGGCTCCAAAGGATTTTTTACATTAAAAATGAATGCAAAAACCCTATACATCCAAAAGCCTAACCCTAGGAGATGAAGTGCCAAAAGTCACGTGGGCCCCATTGGTACATCAACTTCCTGGGGTCATAACTTTTGCATACGATATCCATTTTAGGCGGACGATATCCCATTGAAAAGGTTGATCAAGGACTAAAAATTATTCCATCACACTCTGAATTTTTTTTATAGTTTGACTTTGGAGGGCCCCAAAAACGTTGTTTAGGGCCTCAAAATGGCCCCAAAAGTTTGGGACCCGAAAATCTAGAAAACAAATTGCTGAGATGAAAATTGAAACTGCTAAGACAACATATGTATGTGAGAAGTTGGAATAGGTTGTTTTCCACCAATATCCACCTGGATCATTGGGATGATATCATATGTGGAATGGAGAATCTATTCACCTGAGAGGAATCTTTTACCCTTCAAGCTTCTATGAGGGATCAAGAGATCCATTATCTCTGTGATATTTCTAAATGGGATGAGGTTTCCAAAAAATTGGATAGGATGGAGATTTGGGTCCCTTCCAGAACCTCTTCTTCCTCTTTCCCACTTACTAGCTCAGGTGCTCTCAAGATATGCTCCATGGAACATATTTGAGAAATATAGAAGGGGATGGGGGGATACATTATTATTAGTAAGTGACGGATACCATTTCTTATTGGAGGAAACAAATATTCCCCAATGATCAATCCTTTGGAATAAAATCCATCATAATGATGGGATGCAAAAGATTAACATCTTATGTTGGATCTTTGTTTTTGGGAAAAAAATCACAATAAATAATATGAAGAAGAGAGGAATAGTGGGCCCTTCTCAATGCAACTTATATTCCAAGGAAGATGAAATGATCCAACACTTGTTTCTTAACTGCATCTATGCCAAAGAAGTATAGTCTTGTGTGTTATCAAGCCTATCTCATCACATTGGGTGGCCTCAATCCTATGAGGAGTTATTCACACATTGGTGTAACATGTACAAAGGGAACTTTAAGAAAAATACAAGATTCAAGAGGGTTTGGGAAGTGTTGTTGAAGTTCCTTTGTTGGAAAATACGACTTTCCCGGAATTAAAAAAAAATCAGCAATGAGAGGTATCAACCAAGGAAAAATACTTCAAAGGATGTATCTCTTCTTTTTGAGCACTTGTAGACAAGAATTAAAGCACAATATCAAGTATTATATAGTTTGGAAAGAGATTGGATTTCAAAATTAAAACTGGATCATGCAGGCATCTCCCACGACAACGAGAAACTGATCTTCCTTCCACATTGGATGATTAGGGAAGACTGTTTTTATTTTCTGGCCTGGAAGGCGCAACAACACTTAATCACTCTTTTCTCTGATGGAGCTTCAAGGAACAACCTAGGGGTGGTAGGTGCAAAAGCGTGTTAGGGTCCTAACCCGCACATAGGTAGAACAATATATTCGGATGTAATAAAGGTCAATATTAATAAGGCCTTTCAATAAAATAGAATAAGGCGGATGTAAGAAGACCTAATAGAAGCTTCCGCTTCTAGAAGGATCTTCCTCTAGATGATTCTTTTTAGTATAAACAGGAGTCGAGGGTATGAGAACCCTAGATTGGATATTATTGTAATAGAGCTCTGCTCAACTGGAGGTTACCCCCTCAAAGAGGCCCGTGAACATTGCTTTCAGATTCAAAGTGCTATTTCTGTTGTTATTCTTATATCATTTCAGTGTTATTGTGGTGAATGTTCTAGTTATATTGTTGTTATTCTGCCATTACTAGCATTTTATTTCTGTTCTGCATACATTTTATATCTGGTATATTACAGAGTGAGTCTCCATGATACTAGAGGAAATAGTATTGTTTATTACACCTAGGAGATTGGACATGTATCAAGAAATATTTATTTTGGAGGGGTTTGTGCATTGCAAAGGAATAAGGCTTCAAAAATCTAATCGTTATGGGGGATTCTATGTTGGCTATCTGATCTATGATTGATTAAGCAGTTCCCGGGAGAAACATATTGAGCACTCTCATCTTGAGGATAAAAAAAATCTCCCTTTCTTTGATCATATTTATTTTTTTCATATAAAAGGAGAACTCAATGGTGAGGTAGACCACTAGGCCAAGGTGACCTCCTCCCTAAGCCCATGGTCACTAATTAAAAATGGGGTGAGTGGATATATCCCCATACCTTAGCAAAACCACATGCATATAATTAAATCACATTCAATGTTAATACATAGATGGACATGTCAAGGGAAGGCCTCAACTATTTGCACATATGATTTGTATGGGACACATCGAGGCTATTCAATGTAGCCTATGTGAAAACTCCATTGATATGTGGGATTTTTTTTTGTAATAGCGAGTGATGGAGCCTTTGTTGTGATGGATTTAAATTGGAAATCATGGAGTGGGATTGGATTATCCAAAAATAAGGTTGGTCAAGATTTGAGGAGTGAAGGGCTCTGGTGCAGGATCAAAACATCCACAAGTGGACAAAGGAACTCATTGGTAGTGATGTTAGGTGAATATGTGACTTCAATCTCGGTAATATCTATATTTCAAGACATAAAACCCTTGGTCTTTTAGTTACTTTTTCCTATGGTAGTTTCTTCTGGTACATTTTATGATTCAAACCATTATAGCCATAATAGCGTTCCTCTATTTCGGTTAGTTTTATATAAAATTGGAATTGGTGATTGCTAATTAGGGAGTGTTTGGCATTGTTTCACCTCTTTAATTTGTATTTTGCAAGGCCTGTTTGAGTTAGTAATGGAAAACCCATATTTGAAGGAAATTCACAGAATTCTTCACATATATGAAGAAATTACATAAGCTAAAAACAATGCCCTCATGCACATCTCTTTGAAGATCATAGAGCTAGAGCAAGCCAATGTCATGAATGTTGCCAACATAATTAACTTTATTCTTCAAAACAAAGTGAATAGACTCTCTGGAATTCAAATGTCATAGGCTCTGCTCTTTGGTTCTCCCTCGATGTTTGGATTCCCTCTCCCTCTCCTCCCAAAATCATGGTTTTTGGAATTCATTGCAGGAATATTTCAGGGGAGATGAAATTGTGGGTCAGATTCATGATCACATGGAGGTTGAAAAAATAGGCTCCCCTCATTTAGTTGAGGGGAAAGAAGCTCAGGATAATGAACCTACCTGAATGGATATGTATGTTTTTTAGAGTTGTTAGTTTTTTGGGTAAATTTGTAAAGCAAGTCACTTGTATAGATACTTGGAATGCCTCTTTAGAAAAGGATTTAGAGATTATGGTAGCTATATTATAACTATCCCAAGTTTTGGAACAAGCTCATGAATGTTTGCATGTATTTGTTGATAGCTTCGACGCAACTTCCTTTTAATGAATACAATCTTTCATTTCGGTAAAAAATATTGTTTATGTCTCATTTATCATTTATTGTTTAACTTATACATAACCAATATAAAATAATATTGTAATTTCTTAATTGGATAGTTGAATAAGATTTTCACTTGTATGTATTTTATATTGATATGCTTGTAGTTATTCATTTTGATAATCTTGCAACTTGTTGTCTTTCTTTGATGTAATATTTTAGTACCATTGATGATCTTTAAACTATCATGGATATTCTAGTAGAACAATTCTTCAAAATATATCTTGCAATATACTAAAATGTTTTACTATGCAATTTATTTCCTTAGATCTCAGATTTTATCATTACTAGCTTAGTGCTCAATTTTATGGAAATGAATGAAATGTGAAAATGAAAGAACAAGAAAATGAACAAACCATATGTTGGCCCTTGACTAAGTTTTGGAGAACCTTGGTCATGTTTGAACACTTTTGGGACTTTGACAGGCTGGTCAAAGATGGAGCGTCAGGCAAAGCGGAGATCGTGGGATCTCGACCCCTTTTAGGGAACTTTTGGGTTTAGGGTTTATGTAACAGGTATAGGATGTTGGCCCATGGGTTTACCCATGTTTAGGCCCATTTTGTAATGTATAAATAGATATCTAGGTGATGTAAGAAGAGGCCAGTGTGCTAAGAGAGACCTAGTAGAATCGGCTTAGTGCGGAGCTAGAGGATTTGTGCATACTATGTGTTAAGACTGCAGAGCTAAGTGCAAGTGATTGTAAGAAGCTTGTGTGAACACTGTGTAAGAAGGCTTTGTGCTGTGACCTAACTCGGGGAGGGAGGATTTGGCGAGGTGCGTGCAGATCTCCTGTCCTATGCAGAGTGGGGTTTTTGGACTCTGTGCATGTAAGAAGATTGAAAAAAGATAATAAAGAAGAAAAGAGTTGGTGGACGTAGCCTCACGCTGTGGTGAACCATGTATATCATGTGTTATGGTTGCTTTGTGAATTATGGTTGTTATATTGTTCATATGATTTATGCTTAGTGCTGTGATCTGTTTGTTAAATGAATCCGATATGATAGATTAGTGCAGTAATGAATGTTTAGATGAATTTGGTATGATAGATTAAGTGCTTAATGATGTGAATGAATGCTAGATTTGATCTCTTTCCATATGCTAAGTGCTTAGATGTATTGGATCTTGTTGAATACTACATTGTTATGTAATTAGGGTTTTCTCCTACGGAGTGAATATTGATGAATGATAACTTCTAAGTGCTCTGTTAAGTGTTGTAATCATAGATTTGTGTCCCAGCTAGGTTGCAGACATTTGAGTCCTGCAACCACCCCTACCTCTAACTTGGGTGAGACTTCATCTTCTCCATAGGTGTTTTTGAAAGGGTCGGTAGTTATGGTTTTGTTGGTGCATTGTTGAAGCGTTGAACCCTAGGTCTGCCCCTGTGCCAAAAAATGGTTCCATTGCCGGGACTAAAGCTGTGATTTTTGGGAATTGAAGAAAAGAGAAATCTCTATGCGTAGATCTGCTACTTTAGTGCGCAATATTCTAATTAACTTGAAAATCTCTGTGCTAAGAAGAGAAGTCCGATCTGAAGAAAAGAGGTAAGATCTTGAAGCTTTGTGCTCTGAGAAAGGTAAGATAAGCAGAAAATTTTGTTTCGAAAGAATGAATCTAGGTATGTTTGATAAATTTTGTCCTAATCTGAAAACTAGGGCACAGTTAGAAGAACGAAGAATTGATATGAATAGATCTGTTAGAAATAATGAAAGGTATGTTATCCCTATGCATAGAAAGAATGGTTGGACTAACAAATGGATGCAAGATCCTAGAATTTTTTTTTGCAGGTTAGTTACTGTGATCCCAGTGCGTAATACAGGAAAGGTTGGGGATCGTTCAAGAGAAAGAGAGGATTAACTCTTTGCTATAGTTGTAGAAGACCGGGACATCTTGGTAAGGAATTCCCTGACAGAGCTCCTATTTTCCTTTGTTGTAGGGCTACTGGACATGAAGTTTTGGATTGCCCTAGAATGATTGAAAAAGTTAAAAAGATGAATATGAGACAAGAAAACTATGAGACAAGACAAGAAACTAAGGATATGATATAACCCTAGAAAGAATCAGAGACTGTATTATTACAGATGAAAAAAACCCTGAACGATCACACAGATATCAACTTATTAGATATCTTAAAAGAGAAGTAGTGCATAGAAACAAGAATAGGAGACTTCGACATAGACTGTGTCCTGGATGAGGAAACACATGTGAATATCATGACAACAAAAACTTGGGAAATTTTGGGAAATCCTGCTATGGTTCCTTCATTAGGAGGAATAGGATTATTTATAGGAAAGTTGATAACCCTATGTGGAATACTTACCCAGACATCTATGAGTTCTCATGACACTTCTACAAAAGAATAATTTGAGATCATTAAATTTATTGAGAATATCGCCCCATTTGCTATTTTTCTAGGAAAAACTTGGATTGAGAAAGATCAGATACGAAGGAAACAAGAAGAGGAGGATTTAGAACAGAAAAAGAAGGAACTAAGAGATTTCATGGCTAGGAGAATAACGCACTTACTGGAAGAACAAGAGAACCAGTCGAAGCTACTAAGGACTAGAGATTTGGATGTCGAATTTGAAAGGACACAAAAAGATTGGAGACACATGTCTGCACAATAGAATATAGAACCTATCCCAGAAAGAGAAGAAGTATTACTCTTGAACCCTATGAAATACCCTCCACAGTGTGAAGTTACCATGGCAAGAGGAGATAAGAACGATAATGGAAAGAGGAAACCAGTGACTCAGATTTTAGGAAAGAAATCCATAAAGCTCAGCAAGAAGAAAGCAAAGTTAGAAAAGTTATAGGAAGTTCTAGAAAGGACTCTGTAGAAATAAGGTTTGCAAAAATGGAACTCCACTGGGATATCAGAACAATGAATATTGGCACTTCACCACAGCGAATCAATATGACCATTGGAGGCATCCCGACCGTTAGAACAATGCTCCATAATGGATAGAAACAAGTTATTTCCAGAAAGTTCGCCATTGGACCATTGGGATAGCGCCATAATGGATGGAATAACATTGATTGAGGCGTTCCTGCCCGGTTATAGAGTCCGTTATGACATTGTATATTTATCCTGTCGAGCGTTGCATCGAGAACACTTTTTCCAATTGTGATTATCTGAGCCCACAGAGAACTAGTTGATTTTGTGCAGTGATCATTGAGACCTCTCCATCCATTCTGTTACATTGAGTGTTGTTCACCAACCTAAGATATCAGATCTTGAGTGTGCATGTCAGACGAAGTTAGCACAACATAACAAGCTATCGAAGAGATCCTAATAGACCTCATGGCAGAGAAGGTGATGTATGCAGGAATCCAAGCCTCGTCGACAAGAGGAGTGTAAGCATCCCCGTCGACTGCTCGTGGATCTGGACCATCCCGAGTTGCGACCGAGAAATGAATGAAGCATCGTGATGACTTGGCAAATGTGAAGCTAATCCCATCCATCCTGCCTGACTACATCCCATGCCTGGCCGATCTGGTAAGTTGTGACAGTGTCTCGAGGGACTTTGACTACACATTCATCACTGCGTACCTCCCGAAGGGAATACGCGCAGTCAGACCGCAATTGGAGAGGATTCCAATGTTGAAGATCAGTGACTATAACCTAGGAGAATGAAAGAGCTATGGCATGCTCACACCTCACAAGTATTTGACCAAGACTAAGGGGAAGAAGTCGAATATCATCCCCCAGTTGTGGACCATGGGCATCACAAGGTCCACTATCTTGAACGTGATGAAGATACCACACTTTGGAAGACATCAGGAGGTTAACGCATGCATTAAGCTCCTACTATCATGCTTCCATGGTGGTTATATGTGGTTGGACATGTGTATTACCGTCGATCCATTGATGATCCATAGGATCACAGGATTAAGCATGCAGGAACCAAACCCACAAGAAGTTTATCCAGGGAAGGTTGTAGATCGTGCTCTGGCGTAGAAGATTAAAGACACCTATGGCAATGTCGAGAAGGGGAAGCGAGGCTACAAGGTAGCCTCCATCCAAAATGGCTCAGTGCACCTAGCCTTCCAGTTGATCGCTGGTAATCTAGTAAGGAAGAACAGACCCACACAGGTGATGGGGTTTGTTGTTGACCTGGCAGGAAAATGCGTAGAAGGATTACAAATGAACTAGGTGAGTTACCTTGTCAACCAATTAGAACAAGACTGCCACGAAGCTTACGATCAAGGCTATGAGTTCCATTTTAGTTGGCTACTGATCCTCATCATGTTCATTGCTTGGGATATGCTAGAAGGAGCGACCTTCCTTGACATTGAGCCATTCGAGCCATTTGTTGCGAAGTTCACCATGCTCTGGTATTCGAGAAATATAAGGAAACAATGGCAGTCGAACTTGGTGTTCCATACATACTACCTGCAGTTAAAGAGGGCTATTGAGTATTTCCCTCGTATGACCCTGAACATCCTGGATAGGTTCAGACCATTTGCAAAGTTCCGCGCAGATAGGCATTTTATTTATATCATTGTGTGCAGAGACGAACATAAAGAAGAGCTTCAGTCCTATTACAAGCTCACCAAGGAGGACATGGAGGAAATCACCAAGGAGTGGCCTGAAGAACTCCTAGTGCCAGTTAACCACACAAAACTGTCTGACCCCGACCTCATTGGAAGTTCAATGGTTAATTGCGAAGAATATGATGCACCCAACAGTAGCAGGAAGAAAAAGAAGGAAGATGTATAGGAAATAAACAACACATCATAAGATACTGCATCAAATGCACCTAACAGAGGAGGAGATGATGAAGTGGACAAAGAAGAGAAAGAAGGGGAATAAGACAAGAAGAAGCAGGGCGAAGTAACACCGCCTAGGAACCCCCTTGAAGAGGCAGAGACACCCAAGAAAAGGAAGGTTTCCCAAACGAAACCTACATTGCAGAAGAAGTCCAAAGCTAGTAAGCCAAAGCTGCAGACTGTGTTCACGGTCGATGACCTCGAATTCATTATCACAGCTTTATCAGATGCCTTAGAAGATATTTTTCAGAGAAATGAAGAAAAACAAGAAACCATGTATGAAACAATTGAAGAAGAGTTGAGAGGGGTTCAACAAGCCCTTCACTCCAGCCGCACAGTGTTGCATCAACTATTTTGTGGAGTTGGGCAGGCTCATCTCCCAACTCTATTTCTTCTGATGGCGGGGGCACAATGTCCACTATGCCCCCGCCATCAGAAGA
>JASDQU010276581.1:1605-11659 GCA_032191745.1 Picea mariana
CACATTGTTTTATGAATTTGATTTTACATTGAACAATCAAAGTTTCAAACTATACATTGGCACGATTGAATTAACATTGGTTTGAAACGTTTTATTGACACGATGGATCGTTGGTTAGTGTTTGAACTATACACTTGGCGCATGAATATAACATATGATGCTGGATGGATGGCACATTGATATGGTTGTACACCGATTTGAGTTGGCCGATTAATGTGTTAATTACAGATGGGAGAGCGCTGTACTCAGTCATTAATACACTACATGGCGGTGGTTCTCCCACCACCTTCGCCCGCATGCAGTTAATCCTCGCCTCTTTGAGCGCTGAAGATGTTAAACCTTATTGTTTTTACTCCTGCGTGTTGTGTGGTGTAAACTGAACCCTATCATGAGCAGAAGCCATGGCTCCTGTCCTGAGGGCTGACCCTAACGGGTGCCAAGAACTGCTAATGTTTGATGGTGCTTATAGTGACTTGGAAGAGTTCGGGTGGCTCCCGTTTATACAGAATTTCAATGGTTATAACCACACTGTGGCTCGGCAATTTGCGTTATCATTCGATGTTTGTCGAGCCAAAGTTGTATATGTTCATCTTGAAATCAGTGAACAATTTCTCAGCTCGGCAACTAGCCTGCCTGTTACAGGACAAAAATGGTCGAAGAGTTGCAAGGTAGATGATGACTCGTGGACATTGCTGTTCCAATCTCGAACAATGAGCTCATGCGACAGGGGTTTGCCTACAAAAATGCTAAAGCCGCGCTGGCATGACCTCCTAATGATAATCAGGCAATTCATTACTTGCGAGGGTAGGTATGGGTTCGTTTTCATGTTTCACCTTCGTCTATTGATGGTTTTTATGGGTTTCGAACTTAGTATGCCACATTATCTGCATAGAAGTTTGTTCAAAATGGCCAAAAGGTACAAGCGTAACCTGCCTGATACCAGCCTCTTCCATTTGGGGTTGATTAAAATAATTATAGTGTATGAATTGGGGTTATGTCGTGACAGTTGGGATAATTTTCTCAGCCATAATGGCTTTGAAGAATTGAACCCTCCACAGGTTGATAAGCCCGTGGTCACCGAAAGCAAGCCTGCCCCTGTACCTTACAACGTTTTGTTGCCTAAACCTTTACCCGACCCACCTTCGAATTTATCTATGACTGTGACTAAATAGGTTGAAGTTAATGAGCCCGCAACCAAAAAGGCTAAAGCTAAGACTGGTGCTAATTCGAAAAGCAAGAAAAATGCAAGGTTAATCTCTCGCATGGCGAGAAATAAGCCTAAACCCCCTGCTAAATTAGAGCCTATCATGGTCAGTGAAGACTCTGATTTAGAAGTTGAACATTTTCTTGCCGATGAGTATCCTTACTCGAAAGGCTTGTGTAACAAACCTCCTCATGATTTTTTCAATAATTTTCCACCTTGTCTGCGGGATAACCCTGATTTTCCTGGCATTAAACTACCTCATGAAACCCTCGGTGAATCATCGAAACCCTCGACTACTCAACCTGTTGTTCCACCTTGCGATCAGTGTGGGTTATGGCTGGAAAGATACTACTTGGATGTACCGACCTTGCAATCCAGAATCCACGATTTGGAAAACCAAGTAGAAAAGCTCACTGGTCAGAATGCAAAGGTGCAACCCAACGACAAGAAGCAACGAACTACTGGTTCAATTTTGTTCAAAAATGTTGAGTCTGCTACAGCAATTGTCAATTCAAAATTGACATAGAGTCAGCAACTGTGATGGTATATCTTTCACTCTTTTATATGTTATGATCATAAACTCTGTATACATTGTTGACTTGCTCTGTCATGCATTTGTTGTATATAAGTTTTGATTATTGATTTCTGGATTGGTTTTTATTAGATTTAATTTGATTGATGATGATTTGATTTGAATACTCTGTTATTTGATATCTTTTCTATTGTGGAAATACAAACAATATCTCTGTTCGATTTGGTTATATCTTGTGCGATATGATGGGCAAATTGGTTAGCTATACTGATTGTATATTCTATGTTAGGACCAATTCGTATATCATTTGTTACATAATCAAATTTCGAATGGATAACAATAGTGGATGTTACGATTTGAACTGTATTTCGATGGTAACAAATATATTATTTGATTGAGATTTCAGGAATGGATTGATCGTATCAAGTCTTACGATTTGTGTCTATAATTAAATTCAGTTATATTCCCGGCTTGTATTATGGATTCTGTTGACTCTGTCAAAACCCTATCTGTTGATTATGAGGTGATCAAACATGAAGATTGTTGAGTCGATATTTATGGAGTATGATTTCATCCGATTACAATGGAAGCAATTTATATATCGTTCTTTTAACTGAATGATATCGATCTGTTGTTATGACTATAACTAGTCAATGACAGTTACGACCTTTATTTCGGTCATACCTATGAACTGTTGTAAACTCAGCGAATGTTTTCTATGGAAGAATTCTATGGATATAGTTATGAATGTTTCATATCGATGATAATCGTGATGGATTTTCTATATTGGCAATTGATTAAGCAATATGGATCCTATGCAAATCAATAATGATTATTTTGTATCTCATACGATTTGGTTTACCATTGATTGCATTTATGGAACAATCTTGTTAAGATTTGATTCGATTTTATGTCAATTGGAAAAACAGAGTATTCCTACCCTGTCTCGATTACATTTTTTGATTTGATTTAATTTAAGGAATAATTGAATCATTATTAATTAGTTTTGGATTCGATTGGATTTGATTATATATCTGGTCCCGTTTGCTATTTTCACTAGCTACAGAATCAGATGATTCTGTAGCTAAGTCTGTAAAGTCAATTTTTTATTGTTTTCCTAATAAAATATCCTTCTAATTTGATTTTTGTGTTCTGTTCCAGGAAAATTCGAATTGGCAATAGATATGAGGAGCAGTTGGAGGATATCTTAAGGATTTCACCTACTTTTTTTAGTTACTTAGTTTAAGGGATTTTGGGATTATTCCCAGATTGTGTAAAACTATTTGCTATTATTCACAAAGATGTTTTACCTTGTGAGAAACCTATATAAACCTATGGTTTTTGTAATAATGTTCATCCTCAGTTGTGGGAGAACAAGGATATGTAATTCTGATTCAAACTGGAGCAGAATTGGTGTCTTGTCATAGCTTTTGCTTTTCAATATATCAACACTTTGTTCCTGGTTTTGTATATCATTTTGTTTATGGTTTAGTATTACTTTTATATCTAAATCAAATGCAATTGATATAATTTATTTACTTTCATACATATCTTGTTGCTTCCAAATAGATAAAAGGCATAACAGTTGTTGATTCATTTTGTGAATGATAGCTTTGTCTTCTTCATAAATCGAATTGTAATATATAAGTTTTCTGCATAATAGGTTTCCCTTTTGCAGAAATTTATAATCAGAAGATGGTTATGATTTTCTTTTATGTCTTGTTTGTCCTGTAACATACTTCGAGAAGTAGCATAGCTGATCGTTTCCGAAAATCTTAAGGACTAAACGGTGTGAATTTCTTCCTCCAACCAGCTTAAGAAGTCATCATACGCAGGGCAGACTTGGAGCGTTTCCAGGTCAATTAGTATTTAGTTTACTGCTTTTATTAAGTAGTTTAATATATATATAATTTTAATTTGTTTTAATTTCAGTTAGTTTGCTTTCTTATTCATAAATCATAAAATCAAAAAAGAGTTATCTTCGCTGTCTTGGGACAGCAAGCAAATTAGTTTCACAGGTTTATTCAAATCTGTAGATTGTATCCAATGTATGTTTGTGAATAAACTGTAATTAAATTGATAATTAGATAGTTGATTTGAGTTATTATAAGAGTAATTTGTAGTTTGTAGATAGAATAGTTTGGATAGTTTATATTTTATATATTAGTTCCTTTATTTGTTTTATTAGTTTCTAGTTTCCTCTATTTTAGTTAGTTTGCTTTATTTAGTTTAGTTAGATTACTTAGCTCAGATCATCTTTTCTCTTTGGCTTCCTTAGGAGACCTTAGAGCGGCCAACGAAGCCGTTAAACTCATCAGGGTGGTCCATTCCAAACGGATTGGGTTATTTAGACAACCCAGGACCGGTTCCACTCTCCCAGTTGACGGACGGTCAATTTCGCCCGTCAACAGGTCTGCAGCTAGTTAGTGAACGTTTACTTGCAAAGATAACTGCTCTTTGTGTTTTCTATTTAATGTATTCCATTGTGTATTTAATTATCTCTGAGATATGTATTCTAATGTGCATGTTTGTCTATTGGTAATTTGTTGTGCATGGCACATTGTTTATCTCTTTTATGTTGTGGAATGGATCTTGTCTTATGCATGTGGTGTGCATGCTCCTAATATTGTTGAGAAACCCTTTGCCTTTGAATTAGAGATCAGAAAACTGAGTCTTGGGACTGTAGCGTGCCTAGCCTGGGGGTTTTTGGGTGTGTTGCAGCCTATTTAAGTGGCATAGCCCCACCTCTGGGTGGTCGGGTATGTTACAGTGAGGCAAGAGTTGTTGGTCAGGAGAGGTTGCAAATACAGCTAACCAATCAGCCATTGAATTCAACTCCTTCTTAACATGAGTGATGATGAAAGATATAAGGTTCGCGACAAGTGCCCAAATAGCTTGGGAGTATTGTTCCATCAACTTATCGCTGGGAGAGCATGTCTTACGTATCAGGTTCACAACAAGCTCGAAGTTCTTGAAAACTAAAAGCTGAGTACAACCAATATTAAGGGCGTTCTCAATGCATACTAATAAAGCTTCAAATTCAGTGACATTGTTTGTACAAGCAAACTCCAACCTGCATGATAGATTATGAATTTCTCCTACAGGGGAAACCAACACAATACCAGCCCCATTACCTTCACTAGAGCATGAACCATTAAAGTGCATATGCCATATATCATTATCTAAATAATTTTTTTCCAAAGGAATATTATCCTCTTAAGAAAAAATGGAATACACTCGTAGGTCTTCTTCAACATAGTTTATGCTAGATTCCAGAACATTCTCTATGTACAGTGAAATTCTTCCCTCTCTAAGGACTATAATATTCTTTCCCTTTCACAGAATGGATAAATGTGTCCCGTCGAGTGAGAGGTATCCATGTATTAAGGCTTTCCAATCTCTCCCCAAGATAATTGAGTAATTTCTTACAGGCATATCAATCACTTGAATGTTCAGGGTTGTCCTTATCTTAGGATGAGCGCATAAAACCAAGGTTACATATTTAATCTCGCCTATGGTTGTTTGTTGTATACTATTATATGAGAGCATGCTTCTGGCATTTTTTTTTGTACAAGAAAAGCCTAGCTCTTCCATAATAATCTTCGACATGACACTTGGGACTGAACCACCATCAATGAGGGAACCATGGGAAATATTATCCATGATCTTTACAGAACTATAAAAATGGGGTATTTTTATAGGGTATCTAAATTTATGTACACCTAAATTTATTTACAGAAGAATCCTCTACATCCACCTCTTCGGAAATATTGGCTACAATGGAAGATTTTCCTTCCATGAATTGTTTCGGATGCATATGTTGTTCAGGGATGACAACCATGTCTAGGAGGGTTGCATCTTCTTTGATGTTGGCCAATTTATTCAAGATATTTTATTTAGAAGAGGGAGGAGGGGGAGTTATTCTTTTACTCTCAGGAATTTTAGGAACCTAGGGCATAGCAGCGGTTGAGGATGACCTTGAGCTAGAAGAACTTTGTTCCTTAGGAGCATAGGCTTTGTTCCTAGTGTTAATAACCGTGACATCCTCTGGCTCTGTAAAGTCTAGGACAACAATAGTAGCCTCTAGTATTTTACCAAAGATCTTGTCTCTGGCACTCTTATTTACCTCAAACTTGGTTTCTTCGTGGTGTTTTTCACAAAAGTTACACCAACTCCGATGCATTATATCTTTAGGATAAAAATTGTTTTCAACTAGATTCCCAAAAGGGGGTGTAGAAGAGATTGAAGCTCCAGTGGTGAGAGGGGAGACAGTACCATTCCGCCCAAATGCTATCATATGATTGTTCATATGTTTTACTAGTTGTAAGAGAGAGGACATGTCTTTCTGTGTAACTGATTCTCCCTGGGGAAGACCAGTTCTTTCAAGATGTTCTTCATACTCTGAGAATGTATGCAGAGCGAAACCAAGATTATCGATGGATTTTTCCTCAAGCCTATGACGATAGGGAGAATGAAATGCATTGTAGTAATGAATGAAAGCGGCTTGGTTCTGAGAGCAGATAAGTTCGGGGATTTTATTGTACAACTTGGTGAAACACAATTTGAAAGACTTGATGGTCTCACCATCCTTATAGGTGACATTATTGTATTCCCTTAACTTCTTGATAGGGATTTTGGATTGCCCATGAGTGGATCGGAACCAATAGATTAACTTCTCCCAAGTAGATAGGATCTTAGGAGGAAGGTCAAAGAAGTTGGTCACAACCTTTCCTTCCAAGGAATTGATGAACAAGCACATGCAAGTGTCATTATCATTAGCCCCTATGTTATGACAAGCATTAGAAAATGCCACTAGGTGTTCATTGGTACTGACAATGTTATTTCCTAAAAACTTAGGCAAATGCTCTTTAAACCTTGGAAGTGGGCAAGTAGAAGGTGCTAGGTTAAGAGGAGAGGACACATGCCACAATGTGGTTGTGGCATCTTCTTCGAACTGAAAAAGCCCATACCTTTTAATGACTTTGGTGGGGTCTGTAGTAGATTGGACTGGGATATGGTGGTTGTACAAGCTACCAATCACCAATGACGATGAAATTTGGGAAGATGGAGCACTTCCAGTGCCACCAAAGACAACACTAGATGCCATCCTGTGGATGATAGATGAGGGAAATAAAGACGATATGAACAGATTAGATAAAGTTCTCCTTAGATCACTTTGTTGGCCAGATAACACAATGTTTCTTCTTCCTTTTTCAGCAATAGGATTGATTTCAGGTGACAAGCCTCTTCTTCTTCTAGAAGCATGAGAGTCTAAGAACATGAAAGAAGGGCCAAATCTTGAAGAAACAAAGGTTTACTATTGATTTCTAGGATGTCTACATCTAACCTACAATTGTTCTTGAGCACTAATATCTCGTTCAATTGTTGCCCAAGAATGGTTAAGTTCGGCATAGGTATTGGTAGTGTCTAGAATGGTGTTAAACAAGTTCAAAGAAATGATAGTTTGGTCTTGAATACTGCGCTCTATATTAGTTTTCCTTGCAACAGGAACATTCATTAATAGAAAAATAGTCAAAGAATCAATTTCGTAAAATAAAGATGTATCAATGAAAAATCAAATATAAAATTTTAACTAGAGAGATATCGAAGATCTCCCCAGTATGGTCACCAAATAATTGTTGAGGAAAAGATATGAATTGATCTTACTCAAACATTTACAGACTTTACTTGGCTAAAGAAAGGTAGACGGGAATATCACCCTATGTTTATAGCCAATAAAAATAACATCCTAACTCACAAGTATTAATTACGAGTGCTTAGGATAGTCTTTTATCAACAAAAATCTTGTTGGAAATTCACCTTTTATATAATTTTCTGAATATAACAGTTTTTGAAATAAATGTAAGAATAGAAGTAAAGACGCCAAGATGATAATCAAGACATATGAGACATAAATCAATCCTTTATTTCATTTCAATTCACCCAAGAGTCATTTTATTTACAAAATCTCATACAAAAATCTTGGAACAGAGTCAAACTTAGACATCCCCGATGGAACATACAAAAGGACCTCTGACATAAAATCAAAACTGAACTCTATATTTGGATCAACTTGACACAAATTGTTACTCACTCGACTCTGCACAATAGCCTTTATCATTCGAAAATTAATTCACAAATAGACAAGTCTACACAGACTATCAAAGATAGATCAACACCTCTGAAAAACAAGTGTCTGAATGGTTTGATTCAACCCTGAATATTGTTGTCTACAATAAGATCCTGCTATCATAAAAGAGAATTAGGCTGTGATGAATATATGAATGAATGAAAACTGAACTATCTGAAAATAAACTCAAAGAGAAAACCTTATCATGCTTCTACTTCTATCCTCCTCTTGTTCCTCCCTTTTCTTTTTCTTTTAACAAATTAGAATTTGTTAAAGAAGTTGAACCAATTCATTATTTAAGTTAATTAAAAGGCTCAACTAACTTTAGTTAGGGGGAAGAGTAATAATTATAATACGGGTCATAATTAAATATTAACTAGTAGGTGGGACCCCTTGTGACTCCCTTTAGTTCATAAAAATCATAACATAACCATTTGTTAAGCAAAGACACCTCATTGTGTGTCCCATCAACATATTCACTTT
Source organism: Picea mariana (assembly GCA_032191745.1). Classification (NCBI taxonomy): domain Eukaryota; kingdom Viridiplantae; phylum Streptophyta; class Pinopsida; order Pinales; family Pinaceae; genus Picea; species Picea mariana. Next base: position 9,955 of record JASDQU010276581.1, read on the forward strand.
TGGCAATTTAAACTCATGAAATTTGAAATTATTTCAAAAATAATACTCATATATCCAAAATAATCATGTTGTCCAAAGATCCCTGAAGTCAATTGTCATAAAACAATAGATATAATAAAAACTCAAAAACCATATTTCACAGTCTGTGATGCGACCCTTCCTTGATTGTTGTTGTCACCTCTTGATTTCCCTGAATTTTCCTTTGGTTGTGTAAAGCCTTTAGGCCTAATTTCACTGATCACATGGGAACAATCGTCCCTCAAATACATCTGGGAAGACGCGGATTTCTCAGATCCATTGGAGGGTGAGGAGGGGGAAGCAGTGGATTTTCCTTTATCAAGGGCATGGTGGGCCTCAATTTTCAATCTCTTTCTAGCATGGCAGGATTTCGCGGTCGAGTAATCAGGAGCAACTTGGGCAATGGGGTTAACCGGTGGAGGAGGAGGCAAAGACAATTTGGGAAAGCCACGATATTGGGAGACTTTCGGGTGGACAATCTCCTGCCATCCATCATTTTTAGGTACCTCGGGTTGTAATGATACATGAGAAGGTACAAGGATATCAGGGGCTTTCGAGGCTTGGAAAGGAGGCCTTTCAGGCCTAGTTTGGACTATTCCATGCCCAATACAATTGAATAATCCAACATGAAACAATTGGCCAAGCTCTTTTGAATCAATGTCAAAATGTATGGAGAACCTAGGCCTTCTTGGGCCTCTATTCCAGTTACCTCTACCTTTGTTTCCTTGGCCATGGATACATCGAATGAAAAAAATCATCCTACATGCACGATCAATTAGCAAATAGTCTTTGAAATAACCATGCATGACAACTTTTAAAAATATGAAATAGATTTGGCTCAGCAATGTATCAGACTCATGCAATCCAATCCTTACAAAATGTTTTATTGTTTATCAATGATCAATGGGTGAAAAGGGTTCTGGGAGATGCGAGGGGTTTGTATTGAGCGAAACATGATCTCATGAGTCAAAAAGAACATGGTTACCGATCAATTACAACAACAATCAACTGTAAATCGAACCAATAAAACCTCACTTTCATCCACACAAGGCACTGCCACTTTCATCCACTTTAACACCGAATTTCTCTTGACTGTAATCAATCTCATAACAGGGACTGAAAAGAATGAATATGGGAGGTGACTGGGTTTGTAATTAGCAGGAAGTGAAATAATGGAAGGGGAGAAAAATGATTATTGTTCATGAAATTAATTAAGTGATCCATAAAAAATTCTGCGAAAGGAGATGCATCAACCATCAATCATTTGACCAAATAATCATTTCTGTACATTTAACTAGTTCATTGTTCATAATCAAATATCCAACACAGTGCGATCACAAGACAATATGTATTCCACAAAATTTGTAAGAGGTTATGTTCCCTTCATTCACATACTTTCATTTTATAACAATTTACAAACAATACCCATTTCCAAACTGCAAACTATGAAAATCAACCACTGCCCATGCATTTCTTCAATCCACAATAATGCTTCAAAAGTCATGTTTCAAATCAACAATGAAGTCACTATAATTTCAATCAGGCCTATGAAATGATATTCATTAAACATGTATAGGCAGTAACCAAAATAATCAAGACCAAATTTCCACACCCAAAATGACAATTAATCACACAACCAACAACCACCATTTAGACACAAGATATGCACCAGGTAATTTGCCCAGGC
>JASDQU010276582.1:742-13884 GCA_032191745.1 Picea mariana
GGGTTGATTTATTCTGAAGTTTGGGTTTTGAATTTGAGGAGTGACATGATTCTCCCTAGGTGGGTTTCTGTTAGTTACAGTGAGTCTCCCCATCATTTTCTCCTTAGATCTGGCTAGAGAATCTAGTTTGGCGTCCAATGAGGAATTAGAAGGCTCTTCTTTAATAGTGACTTGCCTTTCTATTTTTTGCCTGGCCCTTCTGGCCAAAAGATTTGCTTCTACACTGACGACACTTTTCTGCATGTCTTCCAAAGTTGAAACATTTCTCTCTCTTAGTTGATAAGACATATCTGCATCAAATCCACTGGGGAACTTAATTAATGCCAAACCTTGTGGTGGTTTGATATCAATTGGAATCGCATTGTATAGATTGTTGAAATGAGTGCAATAATCTTGCAATGTCTCTCCTTGGTTCTGTCTGATTTTGTCATATTCTGACAGGATTTGGAGAGGATTTTTCTTCACCTCCCACTTGTCAAGGAAAGCTCGACGAAAAACAACAATGTCAGTTACGGTAGTAGTAGGAAAGGCCTTGAACCACTTTTTTACCTCTCTAGTCAGACTCTGCGCAAATAGTCTCATCTACACATCAACTTCATCTACTTCCTACAAATCAAAATAATTGTTCATTTTGTCAACATGTTGTTGTGCATTAAGGGGACCAATACTATCGAATTGAGGGAGTCTGGTTTGATAATATTGAGGCATGTCATGTAAAGGGGCAACCAACACCAATGGGGCATATCTCGCTTCCATGATTGGTGGAGGAGGCTCAACAACAACCTGTGCGACAAGGGAGGTAGTAACTAAAGCTATAGAAGATGAAGGTCTAGGAGAAAAGGAGTGACCTGGTTTAGATTTAACAGAAATTGAAGCAACCGTCAAAGTAGGGAGTTCGACTGATGGCTGAAGGTGGAGTTTGACTAAGGCTTGACCAAGATTCACAACTAGGTCTTCAAGCTTATCAGATTCGGTGCGAAAACATTGATCAACTTCAGCTCTGGGAGAGAGTATTTCATGGGTCCTGGGCTGAAAGACGGTTTGATCTAAAACCGTTTCACTGACAAAACTATCAGATTTTGTCCTGAAAAGGCTTTGTTGAAAATATATATCAAACTCAAGATATTGAAAAGAAATTAAATTCTCTAGGAGAGAAAGGGACCTTGGAAGTGGACGGTGACTCTCGAAAACATCTGCAGTGTTTTTCTTCCTGAATAATTTTTCGAGATTGTCTGTTACTATTACAGGCTCTGGGTCTAGATGAGATCTGGTAAAAACTCCTTTGGGAGCCATAATTCTAATTTTTTATTTCATTTTTCTTTATAAGAGAATCTTAAACTATTTATATACAAACTTTAACAACCTCTTAAATAAAGTTTTCATATCTAGGAGAAAGAAATCAAGGGGTGAAAGTTTGTTCAGTTCTTCCCCAGTAGAGTCGCCATTTTTGTTATCACTCTGTAAATTCCCAGAGGTTGTTTTCAGGTAGAAGAAATTTACTAGAGGTAACCTTATCCAACCACTTTGAAACTGTGAGCTATCCCTACCATTTTCAAAGAGGTATCTCTCTGTAAGATTTAACTTTGTTTAAATTTAAGATATTAGGCTAGTTAAATAGTGCAATACCGAATGTTGATTGTTTTTATAAAATGGATGAAAGGTTTTACACATCCATTGGGCTATGGGGTCTCTTTTATAAAGGTAGAGATCAAAGAACATATATAAAGACTTATTTCATAGGGTAGGATAATGCAACTACTGGATTCTTTAGCAATAAAATGATGGTTAGCAGAAAAAGACAAGATGATTAATTATAACCAAGAAGCATTTAAGAATTTCTTGACTACAATATAAGAAAAAAACACTTAGATCTTTAAAAGCTAGAAACAAAGTATGCAAAGGTAAATTCTGTAACTTTAACTCCTTTTAAATGATCAGACTAGAAAAACAAGATGATAACTAGAAAATATACACATTCAACTGAGAATATAAAACTTCACCAATAGATGACACATAGGAATCCTGTGAAACATCTCTTTATATTACTGAAAGATCTTCTTGATAAAAATTACAGTGCTTACATCTTGCTAGGGCATAAAAATCAACGCTCAATACTTCTAAGTTTGAAGTATTTATAATCAAAATTACAAACAACTCTTTCATAAATGATTAGGACGTGCTAGACTCTGAATCTAACTAACTATCTAACAAGATAAAAAAATATAGGAACTATCGATGATGTGTCAAATTCTTCACACTGAATTTGGGGAAGGCCGTTGGTGAGTCACCCACATGAATTTGAATGATCTGTTTGCTGACTCAACTTGCACACCTCATTTCCTACTCGATTAAATTGCACAACTCTTCCCATCTTAACTGACTAGGAATGGTGACTTTGAGTAGTCTCCGGTATATTTCATCCACTTCTGTGTACTTGGAAAAAGTCAGTTTGATGATGAAAATATATTTGATCTCGTGCTGCATGCTGATGTCTGGCTACAAAGTCTCCAAGAACGCTTTGCCCATTATATTTCCTTGTATCCCTAAGAACTTGGAACTATCCTTTCCCATCGTAGCCATCTTCTGCTTGTAGTTTGGAAGGGTCATCAACTTGTCATTTAGAGCCATTAAACCAGGAAGACTTTTTTTCCGTGGAGCCTCGATCTTGTTGAAAAACCTTTGAACTCCAATGTCCATGTTCTGGAATTTTTATTCCAATTGCAACATCAATCCTCTTTTGGTCAGAACCCTCTTGACTTCGAGGATGATTTCTGTCATGTCTTCAATCTTCAAGTCTTCTAGTTCTTCTCTAGTCTTTGAGTTCAAGAATTTAATTATTTCATTGGCTTCAACGGGCATTTCTCCCAACTCTCCTTTTATTTTGTCAATAACCTACCTTCTTCTTATCACTAGTTCATTTTGCTCAAACATGATCTGTACCATAGGCCATATTTCATTTATGGATTTGGAGATATCCATCCAAATATTCTCCTTTTCTTCGAAAAGGGTCTTGACTGCCACTATTTTCTTTTGCAACTGCTGCATTTCCTGTTTTATCTTTTCTGATGTTTGTTTCTCTATGTTGTAGCTGGTCTTGTAAGAGGACTTGAGTTTCTAAAGGCTCTCAACTTCATTTTTCAATTTATTGATTTGTGTTTCTTGTAAGTTCATCTCTTCCATGGACTTTGCCAGCTCCACAGTTTTTTTCCAGAGCTGTTAGTGGGGTGGCTGATGGGAATTCTGTTGTGGTGCCCATCACTACAGTTGTTGTGCTAAATCCTTTGAGGGGAACTGGATTCAATGGAATGACTTCCATGGGTGTTGTCTGTTCATTCTCCTTTACCAACCTTTCCAGCTCTGCTTCCATCTCCCTTAATTGCGCATTCTGCGCCATGATCAACTTGAGCATCTCATCCTTCTCACCTTCTGTCTCAACAATCTCCTTAGATTATGCATCCTCTGTGGGTGGAAATTTTAGTTGTTTTCTTAGAGATGCTATATCAACATTCTTTCTCTTTAGCAACTCTTCTATTCCTTTCACATTCGAGGTATCATAACCGATCTGGACTACCAATTCCTCTAAGGATTTTATCCTGTTATCCTTTGCAAAAGAGGATATCTTTTCCAGTTTCAACTAGGTCTTAGCATTGTTTAGAGCTACTTGTAATTTTGTAGCTGTAGAGGAAGCATGGGCCAAAGTGGAAAAATCCATTTCTCCAGTCTGTCTGTGTAGATCCATCTGATCAGTTGGATGAACTTGTTTGGTATCAAACACAAGGGTTGACCTTTTGTAGTTAGTGATTTCTTTGGGTTGAGGTACCTGTGCCTGCAAAAATGCTAGATGCATTCTTCCTTTTTCTGTGTCAAAAGATGATAGCAGTTTGTGTTGTGCCATGGATGTTTGCTTCCAGAACTGAGCATAGGTTCTATTGGTTAGTGTGTAGTTTTTCTTCTTAATCAGATCATATTTTTCAAAGATTTTCAGCTTTATGGATCCCTGTGGAATTTGGGTGGCCACAGTTATATCAGTCTGCTTCTTTGAAGAAGAAGTATACGTTGTCTAACATATGCTTAAAGGAATTGGTGTACCTTCTCTCTTAGCCCCTTTGGCATACTAAGTATCTTTGTCACTAGACCTAGGAATAGTATGAATGGTCTTAGGATTTTTACTGTGTGAATGAAAATCCTCCTCTGATACTTCAGTGAATGAAAGAGAGGTATATTTCCTTGGTCTTTTTTCCTTTGGCACTGGTGGAGTGGTAGTCTATGAAGTCAGGATTAAGGAAGAATACTGTTCAGTGTCTTCCAAGGTGTTCTCTTCCCACTGTGTCTGACTTACATAATTCTCAATTTCCGGTTTAAGTGTGTGAGCATACTGTGCACTTTTGTTTTTATCTCTCATTTATGCGATGATTCCACTTGGATCATATTGCCAAATGAAACTGGTGTTGAATTTCATTTCCTTTAATATCTTTTCTGCCTCTTCTCCAACGGCTTGACTATTGCAGATAAAAGGTCCTATCTACCCCTTAATCCTCAAATGTTGTTTTTTCTTCAGAGATACAAAGTGAATATCATCTGAATTTATCATCTGGCGAATATACTCCAGTGAAAATATCTGCACGAGCAAATATTTGGGCAATTTGTATGGATCTAACTCACATCCATACACTGTGATCTCTGTGTGGTCTTGATATAGAAACCAGTCTCCTTTCTTTGCGAGGTCCCAGAGGTGTAAGATTCTCTATATCTCTTCATTTATTTTTGGCTATGGTCTCCCACTGAGCATGCTCACCACCGGATGATAAAACATCTCAATACATTGTTTAAAGCTGAACTCCATGGAGTTTCTTCTAAGAAGTGAATTCCATAGGGTTACTTCCTGAGGTTTTCCATCCTGGTCCATTTTCTGCATAAGGTAGGAGAATTTATCTACTTGATAAAACATGAACATGTAGGTCAATATCGAGGAATATTGGAACATGCCCTCTGTGGCAAATTTAGAAAGTTGATCGTGGATGTTCTTTGCCAGGAAAGTGCTATAGTCAAACTGGATGGTGGCCTTTTCCTTAGCGAAGAAAATAGATAGGAACCCCAATATAGGTTCATCTACCCATTCATCTGAAAAATAGCCAAGTAGATAGCAAAGTGATGAAATCACTTGGTTTCCCTTTTCTGAGAATAGGGAGGAATGATACGGGAGATTTTTCTTGGGGAGCCGAGCATCCTGTGGGAGAAAAAACTCAAAGATCTGGGCTCGTTGAGGAAAAGACAGGTTCTAGTATAACTCTGTTAGGATTTCAAGGTTGAAAGGGGAGGCAGATTTGGTTCTAGATATCTGCATCATCTGATCAATGGACTCTGGTGTGATAAAGAAAAGAGTTTCTTTGGACAAAGAAACTATGGCTCTCTAGTCGGGGAGGTAATGAGATTGACACTTGAGGGAGAATTCAGGGAAATGATGGACCTGGGGAAAGAGATACAGGGGAAAATTTGACTCCCAGAGCTCAAACTCATCGCTTTGATCTAGGAATGTGTCTTTAAACCATGACTGCAATTCTACGAAATTGAATTCGCACCTGGTCTTTGAGATCAGATAATATTTTTCTGCTAATGGAATCTGGTCAATATCAGTGGGAGGGGGGAGGATTGGATTCTCCTTGACATCTTCTATTTTAGACTTTGGCACCATCGCTTCCAATGGTACCTGCAACTGAAACAAAAATGTTAGCAGATAATGACTATNTTGAGTGAACAGGTATTCGTTGGGTGTGTTAGATAGGTCAACAGGCTAACCGATTTGTATCTTGTAATAAATTTCCAACGGATCCTTAGGAACGTGAGGAGGCAAGAGAAGGACGTATGACATGTGTACCCAGATGATGTGGAGGATGATTATTGGGGGGATAAAAGAGGGGGACATGACCTGTAACCGGTGGATGGATAAGACAGGTGGATATGGATATTGAGATGTGACATCATGAGGTGGTGGCGGTATGTCAGAAGGGAAAATATGTGACACAATAGATTAGCGACACGTTGGGATGGGGCCCGCTGGGAATGGATGCCTCATTCCGAACCCTCCCCCCACCGTTAAAGGTAGAATAGTCAGGGGGGGGTCTGAAATCTCATCTTAGCCATAGATCTGTGCTCCAATGACTCGACTGTAGATCTTTGTGCAAACTTTAATATACGGGCATGATTTAATATATGCATCAAAACTTAGGCTTAGTTCTTTTTGTGATTTTTGTGCACTGCTTCCCTTGCTTTTGTCACCATGGGGTTAGGAAAGCACCTAAAAAATCAGAATCATACATTTTCTTCAAAAAGCATTCAAAATTTATTGAAAGAAAAGTTGGCTAGCTTATGTTCTATCCTACCTACCTACACCTTTAGCCAAAATTAAACTGTTGGACTAAGAGATTTCTCTACCCTAGGGTTATTTGACCAAGATTAGACAATTTGATCAAATTTATTCACTAGCTAACCTATCTACTTGGCTAAGATTAAACAATTTAGCCAAGCTTATTCACTAATCCTATCCACATCAATTCAAAAGGACCTGACCATGTTTAAATAGTATGAATCAAGTCATTGGTATTTCATGGGGATTTGTTCATTTTTCTTCTATGCCCTCTTTATTCTTTTTCTTTCTTTTCTTTCTTTTCTTTTTCTTTCATTTTCTTTCTTTTCTTTTCTTTTTCTTTTGAAAATAATTTGCATGAATGAAATATTATTTGAAAGATAAAAAACATCAATAGTGAAAATTTTCCAGTCACCAGATGATCCTATAAATTATAGGGTTATAACATAGAGTCAACAAGAGAAAATGGTATGGACAATTTATATAATCTTATTGCGCGAATGGAGGATTATGTTGAGACAACAATGGATGGTGTGCTCAGTTGGAGAAGTTTTAGTTCGTGCACATCAAAATCAAAAGCTTGTCTAGAGAATTGGTAGGAGAGGATGGATGAAGTATCAACTAGAAGATGTTCCTGTATAAATCGATATTTGCGTTGGATTGGCACATAACTATATGACCCACCTAGGTACGATGGACTAACTGAGAAGAATATGTTTATGATAGCATTTGAATTACATGTACCGGAATAGCAGAGGCTGTTAGCATTGGATGTCATCTTAAAAGAAACTCCAGCTAGATGGTGGGTTGTGCACAGAAAGAGTATTAAGGACTGAGCACAATGCAATATACTCATGGAGATATGCTTTGGATTTGAAGCATAAGTAAGTGCGCAGAAACAAACTGGAGAGAGTGACCTGAAAGATAACGTGGAAAAATGTAGGGCTTCATGGAGCTCAGTCTCAGAAACAAAATGGATGCACCGATTCATACACACATTGGATACAATACCGAGGAATTCATATTTAGAATTGGATACGCATAGGGAGAAAACAACATGGGAAGGATTGGTCCAGAGATTCAAAGTCATGTTCACATTTTAACATGAATCACCTCCCATACATGCATCCCTACATGCCATTCGAACAAATATCTTCTCAAAGGTAGAATCAAAGGAAGACAAACCCTTAGGTAGTGTGCACAAATCCAAATTAATAGTCCATAAGCTATTGGAATGCTATAATGTCAGGAAGGAGGAATACGATGAAGGGGATCCCAGGAATGTTGAGGTACCAGAAATAGAGGGGACACATGAAGCAAAGGGCTAGAACGGGTATCCGTTGAATACACACAACCGATAAAGACAAATCAAGTCAATATTGGGACACCAGAGAACCCTAAGTTTGCACACATAGGAAACTATTGGAACAATGAAACAATTGAGAAGGTGGAAGACTTATTATGAGAATATTAAGATTTATTTCCAACTATATTTTTAGAGATGAAAGGGATAGCAAGAGACTTAGGAGTGATGAAGATTTCACTAAAACTTGGAGCTAAGACAATACGACAAAGACCATACAGGATGAACCCGAGGTATAAGGAGAAGGTTAAGGTTGAACTAGATAGAATACTCAACATTGACATCATTGAACCAGTCGAAGAATCCGAATGGATTATCCCTATGGTGGTGTAGGACAAGAAGACTAGAGGGATTAGGATCAACATCGACTTACAAAAGATGAATGACACATGCTTACATGACCCATTAACAACACCAATAATTGGTGAAGTACTGGAGAACGTAGGGGGTCAAGAAGCGTATTTGTTCATTGATGGATTCTCTGGGTACCATCAGATAAAAATCATTTTGGAGGATATACATAAAACCACATTTGTGACAGAATGGGGTAGTTATCAATACATGGTGATTCCATTTGGATTGAAGAATGCCCCTGTAATGTTTTCTAGAGGGGTTGTGGTTGCATTCAAAGAGTTCGTCCATAAAGTTTTGGAGTTGTACTTAGACAATTGGACGATATTCAGTCTACTACAATGTCACATTTCCCTAAACTTAAAGAAATGCATCTTTCTTGCACCATTCAAAATTCTACTAGGACATATAGTATGCAAGAAAGGCCTATTGGTTGACCCAACCAAGATCATTGTTATTATGGAATTAGCATCACCAACCTCATTCAGACATATAAGAACAAATTTGGGCCATACATGTTATTACAGAAAGTTTATTAAAGGCTACGCGGAGATTACAACACCCATGGAAAAGTTACTGAAGAAAGAAGTCAAGTTGCTATGGAATGAGGATTGCCAGAAGGAGTTGGACACACTGAAACATAGAGTGGTCACTGCACCCATTTTAGTCTCCCCAGATTGGGACAAAGAGTTCCATTTACATGTTTATGCATCATCCATTGCACTGGGTGCAATGCTCTCACAAATAGGAGAAGGCACAATCGATCATTCGAATGTGTTCACGAGTAGGAAACTCTCTGTATCTGAAAAAAATTATACTACTATAGAATGAGAAGGCCCATCCATGGTCTATGCACTCTAGAAGTTCAAACATTATCTACTTGGGTCTCACTTCAATATGTACACCAACCATTCTGCATTAAAATACTTAGTCAATAAGCCTATCTTAGGAGGAATAATATGCAGATGGTTGTTACTATTTCAGGAATATGATTTTGAGGTCATCTTAAAACCTGGGAAGATGAATGCAGGACCAAATCATCTCTCATGGATCTTGACATGAGAGGATGCAGGTAATTTTGATGATAATCTCCTCGATGTATAGCTATTTGCAGTCAATACGGTGGATGATTATTTCGTGAACATTATGGAGTTTCTACATACAGAGGTGGCTCCCTTCGACATGACAGTGGCACATAAGAAACAATTGGTGGTAAAAGAATTAAACTCTCAACTAATTGCAAGGAACTTGAATAAGTTAGGGGCATATGGAATCTTGAGGCGTTGTGTATTGGAACACAAAAGAACAACTATATTGTAGGAAGCACACACTGATATTGCTGGAGGACATTACACATGAAAAGAAATGAGACAAAAGATTCTATGCACATGGCTTTGGTGGCCTACACTATTCAAGGATGTGAAAGAGTATTGTCAGTCCTGCGACGTATGAAAAAGAGTGGGTAAACCATCTCGACACAATGAAATTCCATTAAATCCACAAGTTACATTGGATGCATTCGATAAGTGGGCCATTGATTTTGTGGGTCCCATCAACCCACACACAAGTAGATCGGGAGAAATATACATCATCACTGCAACTGAGTATTTAATCGGGTGGGAAGAAGCAACACCAGTTACTGATTGCACTACAGATACTGCTACACTATTTCTATTTGAGAATGTAGTCACCAAGTTTGGATATCCGAGCATATTACTTAGCGATCAAGGTACACACTTTCTTAATCGAACCATTGTTGCATTAACTAAAGAATTTTAGATTCATCATTAGAAAAGTACACCATATCACCTCGAGGATAATGACACAGTAGAACCTTTCAATACAATTTTGGAGAATGCATTGAAAAAGATCTGCAATGTTGGAAGAGACGATTGGGACTTACCCATCCCTGGGATACTAAGGGTGTACATAACTACAAGTAAGAAGATAACATGGTAGACATTGTTTCAGTTGGTCTATGGAAAGGAATCAGTGATGCCGATGGTATTAATTGTATATAGTCTACTCATTGCAGCCATCACTGAGCTCTCAGACACATATGTTTAATAGAGAAGAAATTGGCGTAGTAAGTCCAACTTGAAGAGAACAAGTTTCTAGATGGATTCCATCAATAAGTGAAAGATAGAGAGAAGTGTTACACATTATTTTGGTCACCCTGATGATGATTACATAAACATGTGTTTAGGTTCCCAATAAGATCTTTTGCCTGAGAAAAGAAACCTCTTTCCACCCTTTCAAGATGCATTTTTGGAAGGCTGCCATAGGATTCTCTCTTTACACAGTGCAGAAATCCTTGATTTCCACAAGATGAAATATAGATAGCTCACGGGATTTCCACAGGCTGCTATATAGGCAGGTCACGGTGACACTTTAAAACTAAAAGAGGAAAGGAGTTCTAGCAGCTTCTAGAAGTGGAATCTTCTGGAAATATGAGGTGGCATCCGTATGGTTACGATCCTACTAAATTATCTAATTTGATGGGATCATCCTCATCTCTTTAACCAATTCAATTTCTCCTATATAATGATAGGCTTCTCATGGAAAATGTTAGAGGTACAAGCATACATAAGCATAGAAAATTGATGAAAGAATAGGCTGAAGACTATGTGAAGAATCCTATTTCAAGTGATGCTTGAGGTTTCCATTCATCCATCAAGATTTTGTGAAAAATCTTCATGCAAATGTCAGAGCAAATGTATGTGTGTGTCAGAACAAAGGACCATTGAAAGGGAACTTGTGACATCAAGGCGATTCAGTTGTATCTTCTACCTTTCATTAATATAATATGGTGGTATGTCTCTTTCCCGTAAAATAATTGATATTTTATTACATGACTCCATGATCACATGTTTAGGTTGTCATTGAATTTAACTATTGCTGCTTTCACGTTGGTTGATTTTTGTTATTGCAGATCTGATCTCATAGGAACATTGGAGTAAGGTAGGATCAACAAAGACATAAGGAAGTGATTCATAAGGTATGTTATCTATTCTTTATTTGGTAGTTAAATTCAATGATTGTAACCTAGGGAAAGCATTGTGTTCCATCTTGTTTTTTTCTAGATCCAGGCGGATCTAGGGCGATTAGTTCATGTCCACATCTACCGATTTACCCGTTAACAGGAGTGTACTCAGAGGATCAGGGGATTGGAAGTAACATTGGGAAACTATATGTTGACTGATGAATTTTATGATGTGGATAGAGAATATACTCATGTCGTACTACGTGTTCAGTGGTTGTACTCATTGGGAGATATCTACATGAATCATTGATACATGAGGATGGATTTTTAAGACAAGGGTGGACAATGATTCATCCTAAGAGGTATGTCGACATATTCCCCCAAGATCATGTCTAACTGATGCATGGAAGCCCTTTTTAGACATAGGGACATGGCTTGCGTAGTAGAGTGCTTAATCACCATGGAGAAACCATAACGGGATCACCAACATTACCCTATGGCTGTCCAAGTATTTCTTGGAAAGAATGAAAGACTGTTTGAACCATTGCTAGTAGGGACACCACATGACAGATGATTTGAGCATGTCATTGAGCTAGAATAAGGGTCGAATCTTGTGATCACTAGCCCCTACATACATTTGAAGAGATTGAAGGATGAAATAGAGAAGGCCATAAAGTAATTGTTGGATATGGGACATATCACGCCTAGCTCTAGTCCCTTTGCCTCATCAATTATATTGGTGAAGAATAAGGAAGGAACTATGAGAATGTGCATACACTACATGGCACTAAACAAGAAGAACACAAAAAATTGATACCTAATACCAAGGATTGATGAGTTGATCGACAAGTTGCATGGGTAAGTGTACTTCTCAAAGGTTGATCTGCGATTAGAATACCACCAGATTCAGGTTAGAGAGGATGATATCCATAAAATGGAATTCATGTATCACTATGGGCACTATGAGTTTCTAGTTATGCACTTCAGTTTGACTAATGCATCAACTACCTTTCAGTCGTGCATGAACCATATCTTCAAAAAATAGTTGAGAAATTTTTACTAGTGCTATTCAATGATATTATGGTCTACATTAGGACATGAGAGGAACATCTAAATCATGTGGATGAGATTCTCACCATTATGGAGGAGTAGTCACTTTTTTCCAAGGAGGAAAAGTGTGAGTTTAGGTTGACATATACCCTCTATCTGGCGAACATGACTAGTGTTGAAGGAGTAAAGGTGCATCAGAAGAAGATCTAGACCATCTTATTTTGGCTCACCCACAGGTCACTCATAGATATGCAAGGATTCTTCAGGATATGCAACCATGATAGGAGTTTTGTGAAAGGATTTTCACAATTGGTTGTGCCATTGATATACCTCACCAAGAAGGGGAATTTCATTGGTCATAGGATGTACAGGTAGCATTCAACGAAATGAAAAGGGTGATGAGAACTTATCCAGTATTATCACTCCCATATTCCACACAGCCTTTTGTCTTGGAGTATGGAACATCTGGTCAAGGGATAGGATCAATATTGATGAAGAATCAACACCTAATAACTTTCAAGAGCAACAAATTTAGGGAGAATGTGAAGCTCTATCAGATTTGTAAATGCATTGGCCAAGTTCAAATAGTACTTGGTAGGCGGATGCTTTGTGGTTAGGACTGACCAAAACATCTTGAAACATTTCTTTGAAGCAACGAGATCTAAAAAAGATATAGAAAAAATGGGTGAGTAAGGTGAAGGAATATTATTTTAACATTAAGTATGTAAAGGGGAAGAAGAAAGTAGTTATTGACACCTTATCCAGGAGACCTACAATTTTATCTATGACATAAATCTCAGCAGACTGGAAATCCATTCTTTTGGTGGAATACTCCAAGAACACCTTTTCCTATGAATTGATGGAGGGTTGTATTCAGGATGATAGGTATAGGGTAGTGGATGACATCATCTACTACAAAGACATGATTTATCTTGTCCCTAAGTCCAAACTCAAATATAAGATTTTGAGGGTGGTACATGATGTGCCACTAGTAGGGCACCAAGGGTATCTAAATACCTACAGGTAGGCGA
>JASDQU010276583.1:0-12893 GCA_032191745.1 Picea mariana
ATGAGAACTCGTATGCAAGGAGTGCATCTCATATGCAAGGAGTGCATTGACAGAGTCTTGAATTGACTCAGAGGAGTTTAGAAAAAATGACGGGTACTTAGACCAAGTGCAAGGAGTGCACAAAGTCAAGGAGATACTAAGTGTCGAAGAACCAGAACAAAGAAGCGCAAGAAGTGCGGGAAGAATTTCTTTCGAAGAAATCCTTCGATCTGAGTTTGTCGAGATCTCACGAATGCATGGAGTACGTGGGATATAAAAATTATCAAAGGAATCAATATCAGGAGGGATAAAATCTGAAGATATGAAGAGGAGACCCGAGATAGCCAGGTTCACAGGAGGAAGTTCAAGGGACAAAACCTTTGAACACTTACAAACACTTCCAAGTTGGAAAATCAAAAGCTCAGGAGGAGGAGCGAAAAAAACCATTGGATCTATTGTTGGAAGAGGTTTGGACCGTTAGATCAATGTCTAGGAAAGAAAAGGTGAGCACTAAGGAGAAAACAAATCCCAATCATCGGATCTAAGTGTAAGGATTGACAGTCTTCCGATCCAGGTAAAGTGCATGAGCCTTAACCCTTTGTGTGCACAGGAGAGCAGACTTGCTAAAGTCCCAAAGTTTCGAAGTGGTTAGGGTCCGTTCATCGTCAAGAGAGAAAGGTGGTGCAAGATCTACAAATCCATAGAGGAAGCACTTTGGAAGTTTGTAGACGAGAAGGAGGCAAAATCTCTAAAGAGCCGAAGAAGACCTGGACCATCAAATCTAGAGGGATGTGCGGTGAAAATCTGTTGTCTTCGGGTGAAAGCACTCCGAGAGGAATGAGTGTGAAGGAGTTTGAAACTCACAAATATAGAAGAGCCAAAGTGGATAGCAGCCGTCGGATCCAGGAGGACACGTGTCAACAAATCATGTACGTCGGGTAGAAGTACTTCAGAAGGAAGTGAGTGTGAAATTTTGAAACTTCTGAAGCCCAAAGATCCGAAGTGAAGCACAACCGTTGATCTGCAGGAGACCCACATGGACAGATCATGAACTCCGGGTGAAATCATTTTAGGAGAAAGTAAAGGCAGGAGTTGAAACTCCCGAAGCCCAAATTGTTGAAGCAAATCATGACCGTTGATTTGAAAGGGACATGTGTGAATAGATCGCAGAAATATGGGAGAGCGTTCTCCAGAGAGAAGGAAGGAAAGGAGGCAAATCTCAGTCCTCGATCAAGAGACACTGACCGATATCACAATATCAAAGGTCATGCTTAATTGCGGGGACAAAAAGCGCTCGGACTTTAAGAATCTGAGAGCGGGCCGCAATCAAAACCACGGTATTTCCAAAGGGATACATGGAAATTGGTAGTGAATTGCGGGGAGAAAAACAATGTGGTATCAAACCACTTTTGGTTGCCTCATAATCACGTGCCTACATGAGGGCATAGCCCAAGGTCACATGCAGGAAGGGGCTAATGGAAAAGGAGATGGCGCCTGAAATTTGATATTTCAGAAGCACGAAGGAAGAGGTTGCGGGTATCATAAAACCCGCACCAAAAGTCGAAAGGGCCTATGTTCAATTATAAAGTGAGACCATCAAGGTTTTAGAGAGCTAATTTGGCTCGAATAATCAAAGATCCTTGACCGGGAGGTCGCGTAGCCCGAGGGAGAGTTGTGGGGTTGCATCAATTGTGGACAGATCAAGCAATTTCCAAGAGATATGTGACTGATGTTTGAGGAGTCGTGACCACTTTGCGATGTGAGGACTTGCAAAGTGGCATTTAAATGTTCTTGGAAAAGAGAAAACTTGAGTTTACACAAGCTGTCACCAAAGAAATCAGATTTCTAAATTGTTTTTGAGATTTTGTAGAGAGTCTCCCAAGGCTCCCTGTCAAGATCCAAGATATGTAAATTGATGGTGAGATGATAAGAGGGTGAAGTTTCTTAATACTCTCATGGGCCAACAAAGGAGATTTAAACAACTTCGGAGAGAGTTGAAATAGATGAGGAGAAAGAATCAGAAGGAAGGGTCATTATATTATGCAGCTAAGTATGATGTGTTTCCAGCTGAAGAACCTATACTTGAGGATCATAATGCAAAGTTGGATCATATCAATGAAGAACATGAAGAAATCGGTGAAATATTGAAAAGATTAATGCTAGATCTTCCATCCTTCTCAGGTAAAAATTTTAAGATTTGGACAATTAAAATGGAAGGATTACTTGGTTCAGTAGATTTATGGAAATTTGTTCAAGATGGTTTGGTCAATCCCCTTGATAATAGAAAAGATAAAATAACATTATATTTTATTAGTTCAGCACTGGATACAAGTGTTTTGTCTACTATTTTATATGAATTTGGTGAAGCAGACAATGCAAAAGAGTTTCAGAATGCTTTAGAAATGAAGTACAGTGTGAGGGAAAGTAAGATAGTTGACATTGGAATTAATGAAGATATTGTTGTTGAAAATGGTGGTTGTGTTGAAAGTCTCATAATTGAAACAAAGATTCAAGATGTTAGCATTGAAGACGTAATGATTGATGAATATAGTGTGTTTGTAACTACCAATGAAGCAACATGTGATAATGAGGAAACTGTCAATGATGCAGTAATTAGTAATTTGGTGAATTCAACAACTAAGATTGTTGATGGAAATGAATGTGTAAATTCTTATGAAGCACTATGTGAATCTTTGGTAAATCCAGAGATGAAAATATATGACCTCTTTGAAGCAGAGGTTGAAGCACTTGAAGTTAAATTTTATTATGCATACTTATCTTATGAGGATTGGTTGCAAGTTTTGACTGAAAAGAAGTTGATTGATGAATTTTTGTTTGAAAAGATAAGTTTGGGCCAAGTAAATTATGGATTGACTACAACAAAAGTGAATTTAAATTTTTTGAAAAGGATGAAATTGAGGACAACATGTTTATAACAAAATCTGGAAAAGAAATTGAGAATGAAGAATAATTTGATAAACTTGATGCAGAATTGAAATTGATTGAATAATGGCTTGATAATCCATTTGAGCAAATTGGAGAAGGACTAAGATATTTAGTAGAGGTGGTTGGAGATGAAACATTGAATGAAATAGAGAAATCTCTAAATGTAGAGAAAAATGAAAATAATCAATTTGGTTATAATTATGATTTTTCATATAAACTTGACAATGTTTTTGAGTGTGCTAGTGAATGGAACAGTAATATAAATTCAATTGCAGTTGAAGGAGTTGAAATCAATTGGCATCAATCCAGTTGGAGAAAGAAGAGACATCCAAAATTTATTATTTGGAGTAAGAAAGAGAGGAAAAGGTATGAGACATGGTCCAGAGAGAAGAAGCGAGTAAAGATGAAGGTATTGCTGAAAATGACTAGTAGAGTGAAGATGAAATTACAACAACTAGTTGAAAAATATGGAGCCTTTAGCAAAACGACCAAGATGAAACCTAAGTTATTGAGTCAATATCAAAGTTTGAGCTATGTTTTGAAATCTAGTCTTGCATTGTAAAGCCTAGCTGAGACTTAGACCAACAAACATGTTATGTTTTGTCATTGTATCTAGTCCATTTCTCCATTAAGGGGGAGTGTTGGAGAAATAATGTCGAAATGACAGAATTAGTAGATGGTTAGAGTCTGTTACAGGTTGTTGTAGTTGAATTTGTTTTCTAGCTCATGAGTAGTTCTTAGATCCACAAATTCAAGAGATTGTTAGAGGCTCTCCTTCACTATATATATGTAATCATTTTCCAACTTAATGAATGGAGTGTGTGAGTGTAGTATCACTTGTGTGAGCCCTTGTGGCCTCACTGTTATTGTGTGTGGTTGATGTCTGATTTTTAACTCTTAGATCATTATAAATAAATTGAAATAAAGAGTTTTATTATAAAAAAAATTAAAATAAATATTATTTGTTTTCATGTCATCTCAAGAATATAGTAAAGAATACAAAAGGGTTATATAAATATTTTTTTCATATGAGATCAAGTGGGTCACAATAATATGGAATGTATTATGTCCATCTACAGAATCACTACCACCAATTCTCAAGGAAAATAAAATTTTCAGCACAAATAGTTTATTAACTAATGATTTAGCCTAACACAAATACCCCAACTTCTTCCAAAGAGATGTTGCAATTTTTTCATCAAAGATGTCCAATAATATTGAATGATCCAAACAGAGCCTGATAAAGATTCTTTCCTCTCTCCAACACCACCCACTCTTCATCTATCATACCAATAGGTTTGGTTCCAAATACTGCAACTCATAGATCCTAATTTACAAGAAGATCTTCCACTACTGAAAGTTAGTGCCATTAAACTTCTCAATTTCTAATATGAATGTGCTCATCATTTCCCTGCAACAATATTTTCTTCTATGCAAGCTCCCACTCAAACAAAGATTAGATCAAAAAATATTTCCCCTATCACCTTGGAACCGAAGTGATCAGGTTCTGATACCAAATGAAAGGAATAAGAGGTGCATAATACACTTCCTACACTAATCTATGAGAGAAGAATGTGCATAAATAAGAAACATAACAATTGCAACAAAGAAATAAACAATAAACAACAAGATTTCCTAGGGAAAATCCTCCTGAGAGAAAAAAACCCCACACACTAAAGCACAATCTGTATTATTCAACAAGAAAAATGGTTACAATATAGAGTCTCTATGCTCTCAACAAGAGTGTTCAGTAATAGCATAATTCTAAAGAAATTTTGGCAGCATAACGGTAAGATAAGACTCACACTCTGTGTTTTCCTTCAACTCTAGCACTCATTAAATAGCCATGGTAAACTATAAATCATTTATGGTTTACCATTTCTACATACTAGAAACCACTCCAGGTTATTCCCTGCCACTACTCTAAAATTATTCTCCGCTCTACTACAACATTGAAAATATTCTTTTCTCTATTGCAACATTGCAAGTATTCTTTGCTCCACTATAGAATCACAAGTATTCTCTTCTCTACTATAGCATTTCAACTATTCTTTGCTTTATTGCAGCACTGCAAGGTGCATGATGCACATGTCCCAACATTCTCCCACTTGTCATATACCTTGCAAAGGTACAAGGGAGAATACATCAAACTACGAGATAATTTCTAGGGCCCATAAGGCCCATAAACTCACAACACCACTTGAATTTACTTATGCTTGCAAGTTTCATCAATCCATCTACAACATTCTGCAAGGTGTTAACTTTCTCTAGTATCACCTTTCCATCCTCTATGATGTCCCTAACAAAATTATACTAGATATCTATACACTTTGTCTTTGCATGAAATGTTGGTTTCTTAGCCAGACAAATGGCACTATCACTATCACATTGAATTGTGATAGTTTCATGAATTATCCCTACTTCTAAACACAATTTCATAAGCCAAATTTCCTCCTTACAAGCATGAGTAACTACCATATACTTTGACTCCATAGTAGAAAAAGAGACCACAACTTGCTGCTTTCTCATCCAACTCACCGCTACACTAAACAACCAAAACATGTCACTACTCATATATATCCTTCTATATATATCCTATTCTCAATACGAATCCACATAAACTTGTATATCCATTGAGTGTGGGTCCCCTAAAACATCACTATGATAGAAAATGGAATATTCAGAGGTACCTCACAAATACCTAAAGACCCTCTTCACTATAGCCCAATGTTCACATCTAGGATTAGCCATGAATTGAATCAAGACTCCCATTTCTTGGAAAATGTATGGTCTAGTACAAACTATAGCATACATTAGACTACCAACTACACTATCATATGGAACAAAGGCCATACCCTTAATCTATGTGGGTGTTGTAAGACACTGCTCAATTGAAAGCTTAGATCCCACAGAAATTCGAACACTCAATTGTTTGCAATATGCCATATGAAAAAACTATAGAACAAATTTTACATACTTAATTTGGCTCAACCAAAGATTTGTATGTGCTCTATCTCTCCTAGTATCCATTCCTAATATATATTTTGTCGACCTAATTCCTTCATATCAAATTTTGTTGAAAGATGAGACTTCAAATCACAAATCACATCATTACTATTACCAAATAATAACATATCATCACATATAGAGTGATAACAAAGAAATGATCACCATCTTATTTATAATACACATAATGATCTAATTTGGATATCATAAATCCTAATCCCAACACAAACGAATCAAACTTTTTGTACAACATTCTGAGAGGTTGTTTGATACCATGTAAAGAACATTTTAACTTGCAAACCAATGACTTTGTACCTTTTTCAACATAGTGCTATGCCTATGTCATATAGATCTCCTCCTTTGAGTTTCCATGTAGGAATGTAGTTTTCACATCCATCTTGTCTATATCTAAATCAAAGGTTTTTACTACAAATAATAAGAACCAAATAGATGTTAACTTAACAATTGGGGAAAATATCTCACAAATTATATCCCCTCAACTCGTGAATATCCTTTTGCAACCAACCTTTCCTTATGCTTTTAAACATTTCCATTTAAAATGATATTTCTTTTGAACACCCATTTACATCCCATGGGTTTCCATCCATTAAGAAATGGGACCAAGTCCCATGTATAATTCTTTCTAAGTGCAACCATTTCCTCATCCATGGCCAAACTCCAAGAGTCATTATCTTTCATCTATGTTGCTTATTTCATTATTCTAGGCTACTAGTGTTAGCAAATAAATAAAATATACATCTAAAATTGAACATAATATAATTATACCTATCTGGTTTCCTTCTTTGCTAAGTGGACCTCCTTAAAGTTTGAGGTGGAATTTCTTCCTCTTATTTCGAACTCTCTGAACCATCCTCCTCACTGGGTCCATCATGAACTTCTTGTTCATTTTTTGGTTCAAATTTATTGGTCTTGGGTGGTAGATAAACCACTAACTTCTTCTCATCCTCTTCTAGACACACCACCATGGGAGAAGACTTAACTTCTCTGAAAATAAAATTTCTACTATACAAAAAATTTCCAACCATAGGATCCCAAAGATTGTACCCTTTCACACCAACACCATAGCCGATGAAGATGCATTTTACTTCCTTGTTATCCAACTTTGACGACTTCTCCTTAGGCGCATGATAATATGCCTCACAACCAAAAACATGAAGATAATGAAGTGATGGATTCTTATCCACAATAGCTAATGTGGGAGATCTGTTAATCAAGTAACACACAATAGAAACCACGTATTCCCAAAACGTCTTCTTTAAGTTGGCTCCACTATGCATACTCCTAGCTCTCTCCATTAATGTTCTATTCATTTGTTTTTCAACTCCATTCTATTGAGGGGTATATGGATTTGTCTTATGTATTTAAATGCCATTATCCTTACAAAACTTATCAAACTTTGTATAACAAAACTCACTACAAATATCAATCCTCAACACCTTAATCTTCATACCAATATAATTTTCCAAGAGAGCTTTAAGCTACTTAAACCAACTAAAAACCACAAATTTAGTTCTAAGAAAATATACCTATGTCATTCTAGAATAATCATCAATTATTGACACATAATACAAAATCCTTAGAAGTAGGACTAATTTTAATTGAAGCAAATACATCAAAATGAATTAAGTCCAACAACCTAGAAGATTTGTGAGAACTAGAATAAATTTGAACACAGTTTTTTTTTTCCATATATGAAATGCTCACGGAAATCATATTCAAGAGTACAATCATTCAATACATCAAAAATAATTTATTTTCTAGTTCCATAGGCCCTTTTCACCTAAATAGACCAATCTTTGGTGCCATAACATTGTCTTCCCTGCATGTAACTTGCTTTTTGAAGAAAGATATTCTTTAGGAGGTTGTGATTGTGAAGGTGTAGATCCTGTTAACATTAATTCTTGTTAAGAGGGGTGGTTTGTTTTCTCTCCTTTGAGCCCATAGACCGAGCTGTGAAGAAGTAGGCCTTAAAGTCCAACAAATTCATTTCATCCAAGGTCACAGCTATGAGCGCAATGTGCAACACACAGAAAATCCATTTCAGGTTAAAATTGCAAGCATGCGAGCGGCTCCAGTATTCAGCAGCGAGGATCGATCGATGGAGCAGATCATCGGTCAGCGGATATTTGCGGCCGATGGAGTTGCGCCATGTTTAGCATAGGAATCGGACCCGTAATCTCGCTGAAATGATCTGGGCCGTCTGATCAAGGAGAGATATGTGGCGCATGATTGGGATATGTCGCCACCTCGCCTATCGTAACTTTGAAGCACAAGGAGCAGCCTCCTCCCATCCATGAAATGCGAGATGCCGAAGGCATCCAGGACTCGGGCCCACAGTATCACCAAAAGTGTTATGGGCCGTCTGATCAAGGAGAGACATGTGGCGCACGATTGGTCTATGTCACAACTTCACCTATCGTGACTTTGAAGCACAAGGATCAACCTCCTCCCATCCACGATACGCGAGGTGCGAAGTCGCCTCTGGGTGTGGGCCCGCGGTCATAGCACTGGGTCGTATGGAAAGGGGACAAAGAATATGAGGGGTGTGGAGCCAATGTGTTCAAGGAAAATTGATCGTGGCCATTAGTTTTAAAGCTGATCCAATCATTGATCCTGGAGGGTCGTTTCGCGAGATTGGGCACCAGGAAATTTGAAGGCAGGGGAAGTAGAAGTCCCCGAAATAAGAAATGTCGAAGCGCCCTTGGAGAGAGGTGCCAGGTCATGGCCCTAGGTTACATTGATGGAAGTTATAGAAGAAAGGGAGGCTAGCCTCCGAGCAGTAGAGAGCAGGCTCGTGGTCTTCTCCTGAACATATCATCTCAGCCACTCCTTGGGGAAGCAGTTAATGAAAATCGAGCAGGTAGATGAAACCTCAGCTCGAGCCATAAATGNGCCATGCTGAGTTAAGGTGGTGTCTAACGAACGATTTTTTCTCAGGTTTAACTGAAAACACGTCACGCCTTGGAGGTTTGGGCACGCCTTTGTTGGGCGAATTTTTCTGAGTATATATACTCAGTTTTTCTATTTTTGTAAGGATCGATGGTAGAGCACATCTCCCGATTGTAAAGCTTTAATCCAGCCTCTGGTTTTCTGGTTATAGAAGAACATTTGATACTTCTTGTTTAATGGAAGTCAACTTCTTCTTTTCCTCTGAATCTAAGATCCCGGGTGTGAATGATCCAGTCGGGTGTTGCATTGCTATATTATGTAGGTTTGATTTTATCATTTCTGCAATCCTTTTAGGTTCATTTTGAAGTTTATTCAGCTCTGAGAGGATCTCATAGCCGAGACTTTTCTTGTTTTGTGAAGACTGCTGGCAGACCGGACGTCCAAAGAAGACTTTATTTCTCCTCTTTTCCCCCCAAATACTCACCACTATCATTATTACTAGCTTAAGTTAGGTCAAGACCTCATGTGTCACTGTTGTTCCAGCCCAGTTTTCTGAGTTAGAACGATACTGTTCTGAGTTTACTTCCATTTGATCACCCCTTTATAAACAAAACGTGACATAAACTGATGGGCGTCGGGCTCTGTTCCTGCTCCAATCCAGGAGTGACTTCCAACACAAACATTTCTGGTGCCATTGTCGGGGACGAAGTTGAAGATTTTCCCTGAGATTGAACGAAATTGAGCCTCTGATTCTAAAGGTGCATCAGGCATCAGAGCCTTTGAATATTGCTACTGTGCACCTAGTGACTCCATTGTGACAACTCCACTGGAGTGAACCTGCTGTTTTAGTTGTGGCTTCCAGAGGCAGACACACGCGGTCCCATCCATAGCTACGTCTAGCTACACCTGAAGCTGATCCGGAGGTGATTTTTAGAAAAGGAAGGGCCTCTGAAGGAGAAAATTCCACCGTCAAACTAGGTAATCCGCCATCTCCTTATGTATAAACTCCATTTTCTTCTCCTCAGCTTCCTAGTAGGCCTTTTTCTGAAGTTTCTCGTTTCCTAAATTTTGGGAGTGTTCCTGCTGAGTTTTCCCCTCCTAGTCTAGGATTGGAGGGAGAAATCCTTATCACTCCCCTCTCCCCTGAAATTGTACCTTGGCATGGACCTAGGACCACTGAAGATTTCCCCACTCCTAGCTTTACCGCTCCTCTTGTTACTGTTGCCTCTTCTGCACTGAGAGAAGCATCTGTTGACTCAAGCCCGTTAGCCTTCTCCCTAAATCCCCCATTGTTTCCTGGAAGCTCATTCCTAGTATCCCCTTTTCGAGCCCCTTCTCCTTTGAGTTCTCCTCCACCTAATATTCCTATGGCCGGAGAAAATCCCCCCATGACCAGAATGGAGGCTATAATAGCTGCTAGGTATGCTCCCCTTGTGTTGCCTCAGCCTCTCAATGCCCTTCCAGCGGATGGCTACCCCAAGTAGCTGCCCAAGTTTACAGGCGAGGGGGACATAACTGCAGAAGAACACCTTGAAGCCTTCTATAGTTTTACAAATGATCATGTTATCATGCATGCAGATGTATGGATGAGGATTTTCGTCCATAGTCTTGAAGGCGAGGCTAGAAAATGGTTTAGGGCCCTACTTCTTGGATCTATTGATGGGATTGAGGCTTTGGATAGTACCTTTTTGAGACAATGGGGAGACAAAAAGGACTTCATGTATTACATGACTGAGTTTGGGTCTTTGAAGAGAAAGGAAGAAGAGTCTGTCTCTGACTTCTCCAAAAGATTTAATAAAATGTACAATAAGATCCCCACCAAGATAAAGCCCTCCGAAGCTTCTACAAAGATCACTTATGCCAATGCTTTTGATCCTGATTTATGCCTCCTGCTAAGGGAAAGGAGAGCCACCACTCTTTCTCACATGCAGGATGCAGCCGTGGAAGTAGAGTTTAACATATTGGTTGTTGACCGACTCGGGAATAAGGCTGACAGAGACGTATCTAGGAGAAGAACAGAGGCCTCCCCATCCCATTCCTCTCCCCTCCCCCTTTAGATAGATGAGGTAACTAAAGTACTGAAATCCCTTTCAGCTAGGATGGAGAGGTGAGAGTTAAAGGGGAATCCCACATACAGAAACCCCCCGAATAATGAAAATAGAGGTTTCAGGAGGCCTGGTAACAATATGCCACAGACTTTGCCAAAGGAATAAAGGAGCATAGACAGGGATGATCAGAGGATTCAGACCCCTCTCCAGAATAGCCTAGTTTCTCATGAGGAAGGGGAGGAGGTGGATGAACTCGACCCTGGGATCCACTGCATCGAGGACACTTCTCATTTTCCTCATTTGACGCAATCTTCATATGAAGAATCCCTTATCAACACCCAAATCAATGAGTTGAGTAAAGGGGAAAAGGCCAACAACACTCCTAACATATACAATCTCAGGTCAAGAAAGAAAGAAGGGAATTTTTATAGCCAGGATCAGCCCCTCATAGCAGCCCCTCATAGCGGAAAGGCCTACTAAAGCTGCAGCAACCACTACTAAAGAAAATAAAACTTAGAATGTTTCACCAACAGCCAAGGAACCTGTCTTCGAGGTAAGGGAAACTCCTAAGTCTCTCTCTTCCTTTAGTTTTGAGCATGATATTTAGAAGATTAGAATTCCTGTACCCCTCTCCGAACTAGTTAAAAATGAAGATTTCAAAAAGTCCCTCTCCAAGATGCTACAATCTGAGCCCCCCCAGCCTTCCACGAACTCAATAAATCTCCAAGATGAAAAACCAACAGTCGTCCTAGGTCCCATGGTAGAAGATAGAGATGATTTTTCCCCTCCTTTCTACACATCCCTGAACATACATGACAAACTGTTGCATAACTGCCTCATGGATTCAGGGGATTCCCATAACCTTATGCCCAAAATAGTCATGGAAGAATTGGGACTGGAAGTGACAAAGGCTTATCATGATTTGTACTCTTTTGATTCAAGGAGGGTGCAATGTCTTGGAATCATCAAAGACTTGGTGGTCTCTTTATTTCAGCTGCCAATGAAGAGTGTGGTCATGGACATTGTGGTAGCTGATGTTCCCCCTAAGTTTGGCATGTTGTTGTCTAGGTCTTGGATTAAAAGACTTGGAGGAACATTACAGATGGATCTCACATATGCCACCATTCCAATCTTTGGAGGGGAACACAGGAGGTTGTACAGAGAATCCCAGCTAGCCTATATTGTCAGTGATGAAGCAAACCCCACCAATCATCCCATCTTTGCACTTGATACTGGTTAGGGGTCTAGTTTATTGCAGATCACTGATGCTCCTGATGCCCCTTTCCAAATCAGAAAGCAACCCTTATTTGATCATGGGACACCTCCTCCAAACACTTCCATTTGGAATTTTTTTTTCGACAGAGCTTCTTCTAGCGAAGGCGTTGGTGCTAGAGTCATTTTCATGTCACCTTCTCAAGAGACCACATCCTTGTCATACAAGCTGGAATTTGAAACCACCAACAATGTGACAGAGTATGAAGCTCTTGTTCTGGGTATGAGGGCTGCAAATGAATTGGGAATAAGGGAGATGGAAGTGTTAGGAGATGTTGAATTGATAATCCAACAAGTCAGGAATGTCTATCGGGCCAAGCATCCTCGGCTCAAAAGTTACAGGAATGAGGTATGGGACCTGATTGATAATTTCTTCTCAGCTTTCAACATTTCTTTTGTCCCAAGGGAGGATAATGCTTCGGCTGATTCCTTAGCTGTCTCAACTAGTCTATTTAGGATCCCTCTACTGCCGAAGATCCCATGTGGGGTCGAGATAAGATATAGGCCATGCATCCCGGACAATGTAAAGCATTGGAAGGTATTCGAAGACGATCTTGAAATCGAAAAATTTCTTCAGTCCATCGACGAGTTTTTTGCATTGCACATTGAGCAGGACCCTGATCCTGAAGGTGACCCTCACTCTGAGGTGTTCTTAAATAAAATTGTTAATCACCATATTGTTCAGTTTCCTAACAATCACATTCCAAGGGGACTAGTCCCTTTAGAAAGACT
>JASDQU010276584.1:3096-14967 GCA_032191745.1 Picea mariana
GTCACCTTACTTTAATATTTAAATAATCCTTCTTGATTTTGTCACTTCACTTTATCATTAAAATAATGATTTCTTCTTTCTAGCATTTTGACTTCTTTGACCTTACGGGGCTTCAAGCCATCATATGGGGGTCCTTCAACTTCATAGGGACATAACTCTCAAAACGTGAGGAGTTATGTGACATTCCAAATACCACCGGAAATGGCATGACAAGAACTATCCATCTAGGATAGTTTCACCAAGAGCTTCATTGATCTTCATCTCATTATTTCACATATAAGTATGGGTTCTCCAACCATACTTCTAGGATAAATCAACCATAGCCCCATAAGGTCAAAGAAGTCAAAGTTCTTGAGAAGAAGAAATTATTATTTAAATGATAAAGTGAAGTGACAAAATCAAGAAGGATTATTTAAATATTAAAGTAAGGTGACAAAATCGAGGAGGAATATTTAAATGATAAAGTAATGGAGAACTTTCTATTTATGGAAAGTGGTTAACCCTAAAATGAGGAAAATAGGTTAAGTGATTGTTGGGCCCTTAATATGATTGATTTCATGACGTTAATTAGATCCTTTTTGGCTGAATATGTATATGTGGTTTCTTGTTTTGAAGAGTTTTTGAAGATCTTTTATGTCAAATCACTATGATTCATACCAGGTATGCATAACTCATGTTTTATGATGATTTTGAGTGTAATTTAGTATGTTTTTATGAATCCAGGAAACTAATTCATGTTTTGTATGTCACGGGCAATCGGAGCTTGTTTCTGCATCTGACACTCCATCTAGTACTCCATCCGACACTCAGTCCGGTACTCCATCCGACACTTCTTCCTGCACAAAAACAATGGGTGATTTGGCGGTTATCATATCGGCGGCCAACGATGGGCGAATCCGGGACATGGGTTTTTCTTGTGCTCATGGCCTACAGCTACTGAACTCTTGACAACATGATTTGGTTTGTTATATTGGGCTATTATTGGCTCGCCTTATTTCTAGAGGCCACCGACAGTTAGAGCATCTTAAATGTGATTTGCTATTTTTAGAGAGGGTCGACCCTTCTAGTGGTTGACCTATCAGTCTGTAAACTTATAAATACCACCTTAGTGTTTAGACAATTGTAAAGAAGTTAATAAGTAGAGAGTTAGAAGTAAAAAGACAATTCAACTCTGTTTTTCCATTTTCATTTTGCTAAGACTGTGTAAAGACTACATTTTTAGTTTTAATGGTAATTTTTTGTTGTTGAAGTTCGTGGTGCGCCTTTGAAGAGTAACCACAACTTGATGGGGGGCCCACTAGCAGTCTGGGTGAATATCCTATGAGTTTGCTTGTGAATTGAATAACGTAGATGTCTTTTTATTTATTTTTTGTACATGAATTGTCATTTTTCTTCTTTGTTATATAAATTGGTGTTTATGATTTAAATGGTTTAATTTAGTTTTGCAGGTTATTATGGGGAATCTTGTTAATATGAAATGTCTCTTTAGTTAGTAGAAGCAAGCTTGCAAGATTAGATACTAACCCCATGTGTGATTAGATGATAGATTAGACTTTCTTTATGCCGAAACAGAGTTTAGAATAAATTTAAAAAATTGCTTCTTTGTTGTATAAATTGATGTTTATGATTTAATTGGTTTAATTTAGTTTTGCATGTTATTTTGAGGAATCTTGTTAATATGCAATGACTCTTTAGTTAGTAGAAGCAATCTTTCAATCTTAGATACTAACCCCTTGTGTGATTATATGATATATTAGACTTTCTTTATTCCGAAACAGAGTTTAGAATAAAGTTTAAAAATAAAGTTTAAAACAAAGTTTTAATTCATGATTTCTTTGACAGGGCTTCGGTGGATGGATAGTGTTAGCTTTAGTTTTCATTTTTAGATTGTTTATCCAATTACTCTTTAGTTTTTCTTATCTAGTTGTTAGCTAGTTTACTCATTTCATTACTTGTCATATGCTAGAATAATGTTTAAATTAATTTTATGAGTATTTTTTCTTTTTGCAATTTGAATTGTTAAGATAGAACTAGTTTATTTTACTCCATGCAATTTCTTTCTTAGATCTAGATTTCAATTTCAATTCACAGTTAAATATTGAGTTTAGTGTAGTATGATTTTTCTTAAGTTGTATAGAGTGCAATTAAAATTCATAGAATAGTGTCTTTTATTATTGATGATTAATGCATGATTAAAAAATCACATGGATATGTAGGATAGTTGATGTTGTTTCCATAATGGCTAAATTCTCACTGGATTGCCTAATTCACACTTTTCACTTTGCTATTGAAGTCAATATCGAGTTTATTCCTCTTGAATTATCTTTCATTGTTAAGTGTCATCATGATATTATAAGACACCGAATACATTCACATAACCATGAACACTATATTTGAGTTTTCATAGATTAGAAGATAGTTTTCTTGCTTTCATAGCTTAGAAGATAGTTTCCTTGCTTATGTACGATAGATAGTCTTTTGCTTTGGTAGGTTAAGGAATAATTTTCTTATCATAGGTTAAAGATTAGTTGTTAATTCTTCTTCCTTTCAATTCAGTAGATTTCCTTTTGTAAATTAGAAGTAGTTGTGAAGTTTAAATTCAGGAATAGAGTTCACTTGTTTCTTAGCTTAATTAGTTTCTTATTGATTAGTTTACTTGTTGTAGAAGTCATCCTAGGTTAGTTAGTTGTTTACTTGATTTAATAGGTTAGTTGCTTGTTTGTCTATTTTCTTGCTTTCATACGATAGTTACTTATTGAATTTAAGTAGGCTAGTTTAAGTAGTTTGATGATTGCTATTTGATTATTAGATGAAATTTTTTCTTTTGCTTATCATTATTCTTAAATAGTTTTCTTTCACTTATTGTTATGAACTAGTTTTCTTTAAGTAGAGGTTTCATTTTATTTCTTAGAACTATCCATTGATCCTTGTTCGAAAGGTTACTTAGGGTACATAGCTTGAGTTCCTTAGTAGGTTTGATCATTAGTAGTCTTTTCTTGAATAGATTAGCCCTTAGATAGCCACTTATTTAGTTAGACTATACTACCTCCAGTCCTTCTACCTTGGCATATATATTGCTACAAATCTAAGTTTACTTACCCCGACTTGACAATTTAATTGAGGGTTTTTAGTGCGTTTTTAGTGCATATAGAACACCTATCATTTTTGTTACCATTGTCGGGGAACTAACTCTTAGACTATCTTGAAACTCTCTCACATACCTCTTCTTATCTATATATAGGATCTCTTATCCTATAAGTGGGGCCATCTTCTAACCATCTTGTCAGACCAATCTGTGAAATTTATCTCTACACTTAACAAGCTGTAAATCTTCTACTATTGGGAGAATTAACTAGTTTCCTATATTTTTGATTGTGATGTGTCACAATACTTAGGTGTGGAGGACGGTTTCATGAGCTGACAAATGATAACATTTCCTAGAAGAAGTAAAATCTTTGTAAAAATTTATGTGTGTTGTTTTCATAATAGAGGCTATTATATCAACAGTTATTTTATTTTTGAAATGATAATTCACTGTGTGTTATAAACTGTTGTACATTTCCTTAACAAACCACTTAACTGGTTTATTTTTTGTTACAAACTGTTCATTATAGAGTTATGATTACATGCCTTATAGAATGTGAGATAGAGGAATGGATTATGTCAGCACGATGGAAAAACAAATAATAATGGAACACTCTTAGCCTACCTCTGCTCCTATTCACTATGTTCGTGGTCTCTGAGGAATCAATTTCCTCAGCCACAAAGCTCCCAAGAGTTGGAGACCGTTGGTTTAAACACCACCAGTTGCCAAGAGCAAGCTATAACAGGGTTTTCAAAACCGAATTTCAGAACATCTCTAGAGCTAAGGGATGCTCCATGGAGTGGATAAAAGAGGAGTTAATCAACCCTCTCATAGTCATCACCAGATTGATTACATGTGAAGGCAGATATTTCATCTTTAAATCCTGTCACTTTCGATTATTAGATCACTTTCAGTTCAATAAGCCATTGAATTTTCCCTTTTACTTCTTAAATATTCTTGAAAGGATGTCTTCCCAAGTGAGGAAGAATGTAACCAATCCCCATAACAACCTATTTAACCACAGCCTTATCAAACTACTTGTCTTAGCCGAGTTGGAAAAACAAGGGAAAATGTGGGATGAGTTCATTTACCAATTTGCAAACCCTGATATTACAATCAAGACTAGAAAGAAGACTCTTGATCTAGGGACTGTTACTCCACCCAAAACCTCATGCTCAAGCTATTCCTTTATTGGAACAAAAGTCCAAGAAACTTATTGATGCCCCTGCCGCCTCATCGGGCAAGAAGACCAAGAAGCCTATTGCTAACCCCCCTCTAAAAATAGTAAAGACCATAATCCTATTGCTAATTCATGGCATGAGGATGTTCCATATCCCTGGTCCAGGGGGACTTTCCTAAGCTAAAAAATGCTAAGAACTTCCCATTTGTATAGCAAACCCATGAGAAGGGCAAGTAGGATTTCTATCAAAATTCTGTCATATTGTCTTTTTACAATGTATTGGGATATTATATCAACATTTGTTTGTATTAGTATGCTAAATTATATATTTCTGACATCATTATGTGTGCTATAATATTGCTGTGCATTTTTATGTTTATGCTATAGAAAACTGCTTATAGAGTGATAAAAACTGCTAAATACTTACTGCCATATGTATTACAAGCTTATGAAAAGAGGAACAATTGTTTGAATTGTTAAAGATCGATGACAGAAAATGACAGGCAATAAAACTTCTCCTTTTCACCATGCCTACCAGTACAAACCAATCCTTTTGTTAGTATCTGTCATTTCTTCCAGTCACCAGTGATCAAATTTACTCTTTCATGTCATTGATAGGGTTATTAGGTCAAATTGTTATATTTTCAAAATAAAATTCTCAAATACAATTTGACATATCTTGGTTGTAAAATGTTCATTGGTGTGCCTAGGTGTCCTTAATACTCCCTCCACGCATCCAAGGTCATAAAATTTCATCATGTTCATGTCATCATTCCTTGTCATAAATTTTCAAATGATTGTCTTGGTCAAAGTTCTACTTCAAAATTGGTTTTTGAATTAAGGAAGATGAATTTGAAAAAATTGAAAGAGGTTTCTATCAATCATAGAGAAAGAAACAAAAAACTCCTTCATTTTATGCACATGTTATTGTTTGAGAGAAATTCCCCAAATACAGTCGCTATAGGAGGGTTTTTTCACATTTGGACAACTTGACTTCCAGTCCATTTTTCAGAGGTTTGGATAAGGCATTTGCAGTGTTTGATGGTTCCATTGTGTAGCAGACATCATACAATTTCCAAACATACCAGTTTCAGCCCAAAAATCCTCTGGGAATGCCTCCAAAAACCCTCTCAAAGACCACACTACATTTCTGCTGAGAGCACACTGCGTTTATGTAATTTGTGAGTAACCAACTTCAAATTTGGATTATGAACAAATGGGAAATTATTTTTGAAACCTTGAGGAGTTTGGTGTTCATAAAATTCCCAAAAACAATAACCTCTCTCAGTTTTTGAATATACTTTATGGTTTGGGATATATTCAATTCTCTTAGAGGCCTAGTTTTTAGAAAATAAAACACTTTGTTTTTCTTGTTTTAGGCATGTTTTCTTGTCGTGTTTTCCTAAAAACTGGAAGTGAAGTTTTGAAAACCAAGAGAGGTTTGTATCAAGGAAATATTAAGAAACAAAAACCTCTCTCGGTTTTTATATAGGAGTTACTTTCTTGTAGTTACAGGTGTCACTTTGATACCTATTTTTCACAAGTTTGCCAGGCCAAAATTGTTATGCTTCTGGGAAGTCAATTTTGGAACTAATTTTGCAGAGGTAAAATTGTTGTTTTGCATGGTTTAAAGGATCAAGGGTATAATATACATCTCAAGGATTCCTCACATTTCATCAGCAACCTCCAAAAACTCCAAAACCTCCATTTCAAACTTAGAGAGCATGAAACACTGAGTTGTCATTTACGCCATGATAACATTGTCCTACAAGACAAGAAGAATTCTCTACAGTGTTTGGTTGATGATATGAATACCACCGATAATAGTCTTTGGATGCAATTGAAACATCACAAAATTCCCAGGACAAAATCCCTCGGGTAAGAGGGAGAAGCTTCTAAAGCTAATCCACCCCCTCCTTTGCAAGTTTAGTCATGAAGGGCAATTTCTCTTTGTTTGCAGTGGGACCTGCAAAATCTTAGGTGTGGGGGTAATGTTGGGCCCGTGATATGATTGATTTCATGACGTTAATTAGATCATTTTTGGCTGAATATGTATATGCGTTTTCCTGTTTTGAAGAGCTTTTGAAGAGCTTTTGTGTCAAATCACTATGATTCATACCAGGTATGCATAACTCATGTTTTATGATGATTTTGAGTGTAATTCGATACGTTTTTATGACTCTAGGAAACTAATTTGTGTTTTGTATGTCACAGAGAAAAATCTCAGAGTGTTTCTACATCCGACACTCCATCCGGTACTCCATCTCGCATTCTGTCCTGCACAAAAATGATGGGCGATTTGGAAGTTATGGTATCGACGACCAATGATGGGTGAATCAGAGAGATGTGTTTTTCTTGTGCTCGTGGCCTCTAGATACTGAACTATTTACAACTTGATTTGGGTTGTTATACGGGGTGATTATTGGCTCGCCTTATTTCTAGAAGCCATCGACAGTTAGAGCATCTTAAATGCAATTTTCTATTTTTAGAGAGGGTTGACCCTTGCAGTGGTCAACCTCTCAGTATGTAAACTTATAAATACCACCTTATTGGTCAAAAAATTGTAAAGAAGTTAAGAAGTAGAGAGTTATAAGTATAAAGACAATTCATCTCTGTTTTTCCATTTTCATTTTTCTAAGACTATGTAAAGACTGCATTTTTAGTTTTAATGGTAAATTTGTGTTGTTGAAGTTTGTGGTGCACCTTTGAAGAGTAACCATGACTTGTTGGGGGGGGCACCAACAATATGGGTGAATATCCTAAGAGTTTTCTTGTAAATTGAATAGCGTAGATGTCTTTTTATTTATTTTCTGTACATGAATTGTCATTTTTCTTCTTTGTTGTATAAATTGATGTTTATGATTTAATTGGTTTATTTTAGTTTTGCAGGTTATTATGAGGAATCTTGTTAATATGCAATGACTCTTTAGTTAGTAGAAGCAAGCTTGAAAGCTTAGATACTAACCCCGTGTGTGATTATATGATAGATTAGACTTTCTTTATGCCAAAACAGAGTTTAAAATAAAGTTTAAAAATAAAGTTTAAAACAAAGTTTTAATTCATGATTTCTTTGACAGGGCTTCGGTGGATGGATAGTGTTAGTTTTAGTTTTCATTTCTAGATTGTTTAGTTTTGCTTATCTAGTTGTTAGCTAGTTTACTCATTTCATTACTTGTCATATGCTAGAATAATGTTTAAATTTTGTTTATGAGTATTTTCTCTTTTTGCAATTTGAATTGTTAAGATAGAACTAGTTTATTTTACTCCATGCAATTTCTTTATTAAATCTAGGTTGCAATTTCAATTCATAGTTAAATATTGAGTTTAGTGTAGTATGATTTTTCTTAAGTAGTATAGAGTGCAATTAAAACTCATAGAATAGTGTCTTTTACTGTTGATGATTAATGCATGATTAAAAAATCACATGGATATGCAGGATAGTTGATGTTGTTTCCATAATGGCTAAATTCTCACTGGATTGCCTAATTCACACTTTTCACTTTGCTATTGAAGTCAATATCGAGTTTATCCCTCTTGAATTATCTTTCATTGTTAAGTGTCATTGTGATATTATAAGACACTGGAGACATTCACATAACCGTCAACACAATATTTGAGTTTTCATAGATTAGAAGATAGTTTTCTTGCTTTCATAGCTTAGAAGATAGTTTCCTTGCTTATGTAGGATAGATAGTCTTTTGCTTTGGTAGATTAAGGAATAATTTTCTTATCATAGGTTAAATATTAGTTGTTAATTCTTCTTTCTTTCAATTCAATAGATTTCCTTTTGTAAATTAGAAGTAGTTGTGAAGTTTAAATTCAGGAATATAGTTCACTTGTTTCTTAGCTTAATTAGTTGCTTATTGATTAGTGTACTTGTTGTGGAAGTCATCCTAGGTTAGTTAGTTGTTTACTTGCTTTAATAGGTTAGTTGCTTGTTTGTCTATTTTATTGTTTTCATGGGATAGTTACTTATTGAATTTAAGTAGGCTAGTTGAAGTAGTTTGTTGATTGCTATTTTCTTATTAGATGAAAAGTTTTCTTTTGCTTATCATTATGCTTAAACAGTTTGCTTTTGCTTATTGTTATGAACTAGTTTTCTTTAAGTAGGGGTTTCATTTTATTTCTTAGAGCTATCCATCGATCCTTGGTCCAAAAGTTACTTAGGGTACATAGTTTGAGTTCCTCAATAGGTTTGATCATTAGTAGTCTTTGCTTGAATAGATTAGCCCTTTGATAGCCACTTCTTTAGTTAGACTATACTACCTCCATTCTTTCTACCTTGGCATATATATTGCTACAATTCTAAGTTTACTTACCCCGGGTTGATGATTTAATTGAGGGTTTTTAGTGTGTTTTTAGTGCATATAGAACACCCATCAGTGACTTGGAAATGGGTTAAGTGACCTAGAAGTGGGTTAAGTGATATAGAATATGAAGAGTATAAATAAGAGGCTAGGGTATATTGTGAAAAGTATATTTTTGGAAGAACATTTTGGGAGTAAAAAATCGAGGAGGAATATTTAAATGATAAAGTAACGGAGAAATTTCTATTTATGGAAAGTGGTTAACCCTAAAATGAAGTAAATAGGTTAAGTGACCTAGAAGTGGGTTAAGTGATCTAGAAGATGAAGAGTATAAGTAAGAGGATAGGGTCTCTTGTGAAAAGTACATTTTTGGAAGAACATTTTGGGAGTATCTCTTGTGTAATTTTTGTGTGTATCTTTTGAGAATGATTGAAGATCTATTCTAAGAAAGAGAGCGTGTGGAGGATCTCATGGACGCATCAATGTTTCGGCAATGTCTGAGATCTTGATGAAAAACATTGATGTTTCGTATTGGGGAGAGATAATCATATTTGTTGGAAGATTGGTTGTTGTCATTGATGTCAACCCTAGTCATGGGTTTTGGACTGCAAGATTGATGAAGGTATTTGGACATGAAGGACAATGCGCATGTAGATACAACACCCATGGATGGATAGTATACATCATGTTGTTTCTGGTGGTATGTGTCATGTCACGTGGATCCTCATGGTTGAGGAGAAATGAATTTTTGAAGATGACAAAGTGAATTGAAGAAGGAAGTACATGTAGGCCCTGAAGATAATTAAAGAATACAATTACAAAATAAGAAAGTGTCAAGTCGGCCCTAATGTTAAAATCAAGTGACATAAATGGTATAAATACATATCATTATACATTCATTTAAAACATAAAGTTGAATTTAAGAGGAAATCATAAGTAAAGAAGGCTTAATTTCAAGGGAGGATGAAGTCTTTTGGTGATGTTTTCTAAGGTATGTTATTTTCAGGTCATCTTACCATTTTCTCTATAACATTTTTTCTATAAAGATTCATATGGTGAAATTTCTATGGTATTGAGAATACATAGCAAGGTACCTGTGTTAAAAGTTTCATCTCTTGATTCACTATAATTATGGAGATACACTATGTGGAAGATAGGGTTTTTGACCAGTCCTGAAGCTAGTCAATAAACAGGTCTTCCGAGTAAAACAATAATAACTTATTCATAGAGAATCCAAATTAAGTGAAACAGATTGAATTGGAAAGAGTACGGACAGTAGTTTCATGTGTGAAAGTTTTAGAATCGGATGTTAAATATTGATTGTGGGGCATTATGTACAAGTTTGGTCTCCTGAATAAACCATAATTGAACCATGTCTACCATTCTCTCTATAACTTCTTTTTGGGGAGGATTCAAGGAGTGAAACTTGGAGACGCTACAGAGACTACATTGAGTGATATTATCTATAGGATTAGAGTATTCCAAGAATTGAATAATTGCATAAATTGAATAAGTCTCTGGAAGCATTATCAGGCTCTATGTGATGGTTGGTTGATGGCGATAATTTAATGTAAAGTTTTATTATCTCTCATATATTCTTGGGTGGAAGGAAGGGGCAGGGATGGAGAGTTCAACCCTCTCTTTATATTGGAGGATTGTATATTTCTCTTGGTGTTTTATCCCTCCCTTTACATTTGGAAGCTATAGCTACCTTTGGAAGTCATTACTTCCATTGAACAATAACTATTGATTATTTCTCACATATTGTGCATGGTGTATTGTGGTGTATTGGTGTAACTCTTATACTATTGTTCATTGCTCATTAGATATAATTGAATGGTTTAAGTATAAGTTTAAAAATGTTTTTAAATTGTACTTGATATTGATTGACCCCCCTCTTAGTATCAACAATTGGTATCAGAGCAGGTTGCCTTCAGAACAGTTTAACCAATAGAAGGAAAATCCTGAGCAGAGATGGATGACCATGAGCACATTTCAAATGGGATTCAAAAATTTGATGGAAGAAATTATGCATACTGGAGTGATAGAGTGAAAACTTACCTAACGGCTTTGGGAGTAGACATTTGGTACTCAGTTGTAAATGGCTATGTAATCCCAAATAATGCTCCAACCGATCCAAATGAGAAGAAGCTTTTGAGTTGTAATTCAAAAGCCAGACATGTTATTCTAGCAGCATTGGCACCAACCATTGCTAGCTAAGTGATGGGATGCAACACTGCTAAAGAGGTGTGGAAGTAACTCAAGAGTATCTACGAAGGTGATTCAAAAGTTAAGCAGGTCAAGCTTCAATGACATAAAGAAAAATTTGAAAATTTGAAGATGAATGAAGAGGAAGATATTGCAACCTATCTTCTTAGAGTTGATGAAATTATTAATGCTATCAGATGATTAGGTGAAGAGCTCGATGAATCATTGGTTGTACAAAAATTTTTGAGATCACTTCTCTTGAAGTATGATGATAAGATCTCCGCCATTGAAGAAACTAGGGACTTGACCAAAATGACAATGGATGAATTACATGGGTCTCTTATAAAATATGAAATGAGAACAGGTACAAAAAGTTACCATCCAAACAATGAAGCAGCCTTTAAAGCCATAAAGAAGACAAAAGACAAGGATAACAACCTTGATGAAGAAATAACAAATTTTGTAAGAAGGTTTCAGAAGGGAAGTGGAAGATACAAAGGTAAGTCTCCTCTCAAATGATTTAACTGTGGTAGAGTAGAATAGGACATATTGTTGAAAATTGCTACTATAAAAAGAGAAGTCTCAACAATAAAAAGAGATTCTACTCCAAGGATCATGACATCTCCTCAGATGAGAGTGATGAAGACGATAATGATGGAGGAGAGATCCTATTCTTAACCCAAGAAACCCAGGATGATGATCACAAGAATTCTAAAGAAGAAGAAATCATTTGTGAAGAAGATTCAGACGAAGAAACCAACCTTGATTCCTTTTGGGGATACAAAGACAATGCAGAGAGTGAACAAGAAGATGAGAATCTTGAAAAGTTGAAGCATCTTGAAACTGAAAATAACAAGATTAGAACCTTAAAAATAATACTAAAAGGTGAATTGAGTAGCTGTGAAGAAGAGAATTACAAGCTTGAAAAGACCATTAATATCTTGAAGGAACAATTAGAATATTATGAGAAATTGAAAGCAGAATTGGATCACACAAAAGGGGAGCTACTATTGACAACATAAAATTTGAAGAAGTTTGAAAAAAGCACTGAAAAATCAGATGAGATCCTTAGCAATCAAAGATCTCCAAAT
>JASDQU010276589.1:0-14966 GCA_032191745.1 Picea mariana
AGATCTTTGGCTAATTTACAGTGAATGAAATTATGAGTACTGCCAGAATCAATTAGGACTATTACCTTTTTCTTTTTGATGTATCCTTCGATCTTGAGGGTTTGAGGAGTGCTAATTCCAACCAATGCATTACACGATATCGTGGGAGTCAACTCTTCAGACGAAATTGCTTCTATGTTTTTATCTTGAGATGGTTCTTGTTCTTCTTGTTCTTCTTCTTCCTCTTCACAATCTATGTAGAATAATTTATTCTCACCACACTTATGTCCCTTACTATACTTGCTGTCACAACTAAAGCATAAACCTTTTGCTTTTCTTTCCTCCAATTTTTGAGGTGTCAACCTTGTAGGTTGAGGTGTTTTAGGAGAAGGAGAATTGTTCTCTTTATAGATGTTAGGATAGGTCCTTCTAGTAGCCATAGCCATATTTTTACTTTCCACATTTCTTGCCACCTTAAATGCATTCTCCAATGATTTGGGTTCCCAAAGGCGAACCTCATGTTGAATGTTGTCCTTTAAAGTTCCTATGAATACATCAATCAAGTGCTCATCTGGAATATCGGTTACCTTTATATTCAATCTTTGAAAGTTCTCAATGTGCTTAGTAACTGAACCCTTTTGATTGAGATTTATCAATTGGCTAAAGAAGGTATTGCTCCTTGTATCCTCATAGTGTTCTATCATTTCTTCCGTGAAAATTGTCCAAGTGACGAGCGATTTGCGGGAACAAAGCCATCGATACCAAACAAATTGATTAGGTTCTAAATATAAAGAAGCAATGCGTACCTTTTGTGTATGTGGCACATTATGGAGATCAAAGAATTGCTCCATCTGAAGTATACATGTGATTGGGTCCTTGCCATCAAACTTCTTCATATCAATCTTAGGAACGTGGTTGGTCTTCAAACCAAAGTTGGACTTTCTCCATTCTTGATTCACCTTCCTTGTGTCTTCATCATGAATTTCATGGGATGCATTTTCACTTTTGGGTCTCTTCTCTATTACAAAATTTCTCAATGCTTCCATGATCTCCCCTTTTAAGCCATCCATCTTAGTATCCAACTTAGCTTCCATTGAATCCATCTTAGCTTCCATTGAATCCATCTTAGTATCCAACTTAACTTCCATTGAATCCATCTTAGTATCCAACTTAGCTTCCATTGAATCCCTCATCTCTTGTAGTTCATCTTTGGTTACTGTCTTCTTTTGTAAATCATTTATATCCCTACTCATTTCTTCACCTTCATCAAGAGTCCAAATAGGATTTTCTGGAGGCTTATTTGGTGTAGAAGGTCCCTTTTTGGGAGGCATGTTGGCCAAATATCACTTTTGAGTCTTGATTTTGAGGTGGTTTTGCTAGACAATATTTATTCTGTTCTATCTCCCACGTTTTGGCCCTTCTGGGTATGAAACTTTATTTTAGGTAGTTCTCTGATATTTTTTCTCTGCAATGCCGCAGGTATAATCAAAATTGGATGTGCCGAGTGGAATTTACGGTAACTTCCTCACAACTTGCCAATTTTTGGCATTTCTAGGAGATCTCACTTGTATAGAATGCCCCGCACAAAATAATTGATATCAAATTATGAAACTCACACCCAAAATACTACAGACTGTCCAAGATCCAATGCAACCAGTCCCACTCAATTTGGATACTCTAGCAAGAAGTTATGCTTGTTTTACCTGGAACACCTTCTTGAAGCTAGTCAATAGAACTAGTCAGATACCCTATCTTACACAAGGTGTATATACAAATTTAAGATGACCCAGAATCTGAAATGTTTACCACAGGTACCTTACTGATTTCTGTAAATGGAATCCAGAGGACAGGGTCTGAAACGGTACAGAAAATTTTTAATAGCAAAAATTCCACAATGACTCATTTCAGGATGATTCCAGAACCCTATCTTGTATAGGCTGTATCTCCAAAAGTATAAGGCCTCAGGAGCTGAATTTTGAACCCAACGTACCTTGATCTATCTACTAAATACCCTCTAAGAGGTTCCTTCTGAAACATTGTATAAAAAAAGTTATAGTGAAAATTCCACGGTGTCTCAGATGTAGCAGCGAAACCCCAAGACCTTGAGCTCTGATACCATATGTTAAGAACCAAACATCAATATGGCATATAAAAACCTCAGGAAATGTACTCAACGCCTTGAAAAAGAGATAATTTCAGATAATAAGACTCTTCGAGGGCGCAACCTCCTTTTACCCCACTTAAATGTTCAAGTACAAGATGATTCAAAATGAAAATGTCTCCTTGGTATATATAGGAGACTAGGAGGTATAATTAGAAATAATGGCCTAAAGCCGACATAATTAAAATAGCATTAATAATCTAAATTACAACTAATGGCCTAAAGCCGACATAAATAAAATAGCATTACTAATCTAATATGCCCCAATTAAGGGGTAATGAGCCAATATTAGGGCTTAATAATTGGACCTGAGAGTGAGGGGTGATATAGTTGAAACCCTATGCCAGGAATCCAATGAAGACGGTGGTTCCTCAATATGAGTCTCGATTTTCATTATAGACCAAGTTTCAAGTCGCATCCCAAACCATTTCGGGGACTCTTGGCCAATTCCTCCCC
This sequence comes from Picea mariana, assembly GCA_032191745.1. NCBI lineage: Eukaryota > Viridiplantae > Streptophyta > Pinopsida > Pinales > Pinaceae > Picea > Picea mariana. The sequence continues at coordinate 2,597 of JASDQU010276589.1, forward strand.
AGGGCATAAAAACCTAACAGAGTATCATTTTTGAGTTCTGTGAGATGTTGAAAGATTTTTTAGGCATGGACTATGTGACCACATTGTCCATACGCTCCCAAGGCATGGTTTCATAAATTGGACTCCTAAATCCAAATGTTGCATTGCTTCTTACTAAGGAAAACCCTAGTTCTCAAAATTGATGAAAAACAAAATTTACGAGGGATTGGACCCATGAGTGAGGGGTGCTCTACCTGAAATCCTATTCCAGGAATCAAACAAAGACAAAGGTTCCTCAATCCAAGTCTTGGTTTTTGTTATATAATGAGTTGTAAGTCGCATCCCAAACCATTTTTGGGACTCTTGGCCAATTCCTCCTTAGGGCATAAACCTAATGGAGAAACATTTTTTAGTTTCATGAGATGTTGCAAGATTGTTTAGGCATGGACTAGGTGCCCACATTATTAATCCTCTCATGAGTGACGGTTTCATAAATTCGACCCCTTAATCCAAATGTTGTATTGCTTCAAACTGAGCCAAACACTAACTCTAGAAATCAATGAGTAAAACAACTTCTGAGGCATGGCACCTGAGAGTGGGGGGTGCTCTAGCTGAAATCATATCCCAGTAATCCATCAAAGTCAATGGTTCCTCAATATAAGTCTCGGTTTTCTTTTTATTCCCTGTTGCAAGTGGAATCCCAAACCATTTTGAAAATTCTTGGCCAATTCCTCCTCAGGGAATAAAAACCTAACAGAGCAGTAGTTTTGAGTTTCGTGAGATGCTGCAATATTTTTTAGGCATGGAATAGGTGACCACATTTTCCATCCACTTCTGAGTCATGGTTTCATAAATTAGACACCTAAATCCAAATTTTTCATTGCTTCAAACTGAGCAAAGCACTAGTTCTCCAAATCGATGAAAAAAACAACTTCTGAGGCATGGCACCCAGGAGTTAGGGGTGCCCTAGCTGAAATCCTATGCCAAAAATCTAATGGAGATGATGGTTCCTCAATCCAAGTCTCGGTTTTCTTTATATGTTGAGTTGTAAGTTGCATCCCAAACCATTTCGGGGACTCTTGGTGAATTCCTCTTCAGAGCATAAAAACCTAACGGAGCAACATTTTTGAGTTCTGTGAGATGCTGCAAACTTCTTTAGGCATGGACTAGGTGACCACATTATCGATCCTCACACTAGGGATGATTTCATAAATTGGACCCCTTAATCCAAATGTTGCATTTCTTCAAACTGAGAAAAACACTAATTCTCAAAATCAATGAGTGAAGCAATTTCTGAGGCATGGCACCTCAGAGTGAGGGGTTCTCTAGCTGAAATCCCATCCTAGTAATTCATTGGACTTGACAGATCCTCAATCTGAGTATCGATTTTTTTTTATGCCCAATTGTAAGTCGCATCCCAAACCATTTCAAGGACTCTTGTCCAATTCCTCCTTAGGGAATAAAAACCTAAAGGCACGACATGACATAGCATGGAAATTCAAGGCATGATATGGAGAGGCATAGTATAGAAAGACAAGGCATGGCAAGTGAATGCAAGGCACAGTATAGAGGGGCATTGCATGGAAAGGCATACCATACGATAGCAAGGCATGACATGGCATGGTATGAAAATTCAAGGCATGGCATGGCATGGCATGTTATGGCAACACATGGCAAGGAAAGGCATGCAAAGGCAAGCCATGGCATGGCATGACATGGAAAAGTATGGCATGGTATGGAATGGCATGGAAAGGAAAGGCAAATACACCTTGACACCTTTTATTACATTTTTGTCATCATTTTCAACCCTTTAGGGCCTGATGTATTGAATTTTTTCTTGGGATGGATTGACATTTGTATGTGGTCTAGTTGAATGAGTATCGAGAGCATCTTCAAAATTACCTATAAACTAGTTAATTCTGAAAGGACCTTTGAAGCATATTACAATGGGCCAAAATATCCTAGAAAAATATTCATTTGTGAAATATAAGAGAAGAATATATATATATACCAATTAAATCTCAAAGGATTTTTATAGGAAAACATAATTATATATAGCACAAAATGCAGAGGGTTGGCACTTACAATTATGAATAGAATTTACAATTGATAGTTAAAATGTATAACACATATTTTTTCGATCTTTACTAATGTTTATTGGAATTGTTGCATGTTTTACAACATTGGAATGACTTCTTATTTGTAAGTTATTTGAAATTTTATTATGGCATGTGGACTTTGATATGATGTAATATGATTATGGTTTCGTTTCATCTGTTCTAATATTAGAAATATAACACAAAAATTACATATTGCATGAAATAAATAGTAACTTTTCAGTTTGAATGTTCTTTTTTACAGAACACGGGTCTTCCAGAAGATCTAGTTGATCCTCATGAGATAGATCCAGATTATAATGGGTTTGATACAAACACAGGAGATGATCATGATGAGGAAGACGAGGAAGACACTGTGAATGACGATGATGATGACCACAATGATGATGATCAAGATAATGATGATGACCTAGTTGTTGGTAGTAGCTAGTGACATTGATCATATAGCCTCCATCATTGATCATTGTTGTATATTGTTATGATGCCTATTTTCATGTTTACTATCATATGTATCATTTTCACCTGCAATAACATATTTTTGAGTTTTAGCATTTTGACATTTATCATGTTGACTTATATTATTTGGACATATATCATCTTAACTTACATCGACTATTGGCCATGTATCATTCTAACATGTTATTGATCTATTGTCATATTTGAATTTTAGTTATTGTAGTTATATATGATGATGATATTATCAGTATTAAAGATATAAGTTGTTTGACATGATACTTATCTAATATTGATATATTTGACTAGTTTTAATTATAGATGATGATCATGTTATAATAATTATCTTGTTATTTAATATATACTATATGTTGTAGATTTTATTTAAATGGAGATTTAATAAGTATAATGATGTTGTTAGTTTGTATGGATGTCCAGTTCCCTAAAATTTATTTATAAAATCTATCATATAAAATACTTCAAATGCAATATGACTTACTCTATAATAATATAATTTTTTTAAGATGCATGATGTATTTAAATAATTGTTGGGCCCGTGATATGACCGATTTTATGACGTTAATTAGATACTTTTGTCGAATKTATATATGCATTTTCATGTTTTGAAGAAGTTTTTGAAGAGATTTTGTGCCAAAACGCAATGATCCACACAAGGTATGCATAATTCGTGTTTTGCAATGATTTTGATCTTAAATCRGTATGTTTTTATGATCCCAGGAGACTAATTCATGTTTTGTATSTCACAGGGAAAAATCACATCTTTTTTTTTCTTTCGGCACTCAGTTTGGTACTCCATCCGACACTCATTCTGGTACTCCATATGGCACTCATTCTAATACTCCATCCGGCACTCCATCCGACACTCCGTCCTACACAAACACGATGGGCAATTCGTTGATTATGGTATTGGTGGTCAGTGATGGGAGAATCAGAGACATGGGTTTTTCTCGTACTCATGCCCTCTAGCTACTGAACTCTTGACAACTCGATTTGGGTTGTTATATTGGGAGATTATTAGCCCACTTCATTTCGGTAGTTAGGGCATCATTAAATGTAATTTACTATTTTTAGAAGAGGTTTGACTCTCCAGTGGTCAACCTCTTAGTTTGCAAAAATTATAAATACCACCTCAGTGGTCAGAAAATTGGGAAGAAGTCTAGGAATTCGTGTGTTAGAGGGAAAAGACAATTTCCCTCTGTTTTTCCATTTTCATTTTGCGAGAATTGTGTAAAACTGCATTTTCAGTTTTAATAGAGAATTTGTGTTGTTGAAGATCATGGTGTGCATTTGAAGAGTGACCATGACTTGCTGGGGGGCCCACCAATAGTCTGGGTAACTATTCTATGAGTTTATTTATGAATTACATAGCATAGATGTCTTTCTATTTTATTTCTTGTACATGAATTGTTAGTTTACTTCTTTGTTCTATAATTTGTTGTTTATTCTTTAATTGGTTTAATTCAGTTTTGCAGGTTGATATGGAGGTTCATGTTAATATGAAAAGACTTTGTAGATGATAGAAGCAAGATTGAAAGATTAGACACTAACCCTTGTATGTAATTAGAATATAGCTAGAATTTCTACATGTTGAAATAGAGTCTAAAACAGAGTTAAAAACAAAAATTTTAATTCATGCTTTCTTTGACAGAGTTTTGGTGGATGGATAGTCATTAGTCTTTAGTTTTCAATTCTAGTTTGCTGATCTAGTTGACATTTAGCTTTATTTATTTAATTCGTCATTTAGTTTCTTATTTGTTTTTTTGTCATATGCCGAAATAGTGTTTAATTTCTATTTATAAGTATTTCTCTTTTTGCAATTTGAATTGTCTAATAGAACTAGTTTAGTTTACTTCATGCAATTTCTTTCTTAGATTAAGGTTGCAATTTCAATTTGTAGTTAATGATTGAATTTAGTATAGTATGAATTTGCTCACGTAGTATAGAGTGCAATTGAATTTCATAGCATAATCTCTTTATAACTGTTGATGATTAATGCATGAGTAATAAATCACATGGATATGCAGGATAATTGATGATTGTTTTCATAATGGTTAAGTTTTCACTGGATTGCCTAATTCACACTTTTCACTTTTCTATTGAATTCAATATCGAGTTTATCCCTCTTGAATTATCTTTCATTGTTAAGTGCCATCGTGATATTATAAGACAACAAAGACATTCACACAACCATCAACACTATATTTGAGTTTTTCTTGCTTTCATAGATTATAACATAGTTTTCTTGATTTCATAAGATTAGAAGATAGTTTCTTACTTTCATAAGATTAGAAGATAGTTTCTCTCTTTCATAGATTAGAAGATAATTTCCTTTCTTTTGTAGGATAGTTAGTCTTCTTTCTTTGGTATATTAAAGAGTAGTTTGCTTATCATAGATTAAAGATTAGTTGTTGATTCCTCTTGCTTTCAATTTAGTAGATTTCCTTTTGTAAATTAGAAATAGTTGTGAAGCTTCATTTAAGAATAGAGTTCACTTGTTTCTTAGCTTAATTAGTTGCTTATTGATTAGTTTACTTGTTGTAGAAGTCATCCTAGGATAGTTAGTTGTTTACTTGCTTTAATAGGTTAGTTGCTTACTTGTTTATTCTTGCTTTGATAGTGTAGTTGCTTGTTTATTTACTTGCTTTCACAGGATAGTTTCTTATGGAATTTAAGTAGGCTAGCTTAAGGAGTTTGTTGTTGTTATTTGCTTATTAGATGAATAGTTTTCTTCTTCTTACTATTATGATTCAACTACTTTTCTTTAAGTAGGGTTGTCATTTTCTTTCTTAGAACTATCCATCGATCCTTTGTTCAGAGGTTACTTAGGGTATATAGTTTGAGTTTCTTAGTAGGGTTTGATCAATAGTAGTTTTTTCTTGAATAGATTAACCCTTAGATAGCCACTTCCTTAGTTAGACTATACTACCACCAACCCTTCTACCTTGGCATATATTTTCCTACAACTCTAAGTTTACTTACCCCAGGTTGAAAATTTAATTGAGGGTTTTTAGTGTGTTTTTAGTTCATATAGGACACCCACCAGTTTTGGCATCATTGCTGGGGAGTTGTCTCAAGGTAGGAAATAGTTAGGAAATAGATCATTTCTAAACCTTAGCATTAGTTTGGTGGTGGGGGAACTTTAAGATGAGAGGTAAGAACCTGGGCATCTGCTATAGCAGGTTCCCCCAAACCCAATGGTAGTTTTTCTTTTTGTTTTTGTTTTCTTTCATGAATAGACCTAGGGAACCAAAAGGTAGATACATCATACCTTTCAACCAAGGTTCCTTCTGACCTTTTTGGGGGAATGAACGTTCCAATCATAAAATTCGCAGACCTATACCGAAAAATAGGAGCTAGCTCAACCCAAAGAGCTAAAGAAGTCTCTGAAGAGACTAAGACAGGGAGCACTATAGAACAAAATTTGAAGCATCAGTAATAGTGGGACATGAGGCAAGATCACTCGAGCCCTTTGCAGAACCAAACAACACAACCTTTTTTTTCTTACCACCACTAGGAGAAAGAATTCAAAGGTGACCATTAGTTTGGAAGAACTCTCTCAAATCTTAGCAACAGTTGGGATCTCTTCTTTTCAGGAAGAACACATCTTGACAATAGTCAAGAACTTGTCTACCTCTCTGAAAATATTAGAAGAATCAAGGTCCTATGAGATAAAAAATGATTTTCCTTGCCAAAATGCAAAGGAAGTTGAAAAATCATGGACTACATCCATTGGAGATAAATCACTAAGACCTGAGATTGAGGAGTTCTCAACATCCATCTTAGCAAATCCTTTATGTACTTCGGAAATCAATCATCCAGAAGAAAATGATCTACATAACATGATGAAGGAGAGCATAGAAATTATTGTTGATGAACATCAAGATTACCTTGAAATTTGGTTTCAAGAGGTCATTAGGCCACAATACTATTCTCTTTTTCAACACCTTCTGATGCCAAAACACGTAGGTTGGTTTGTTCTTCATATCTAGGTAATCATTGCAGTAACTTTTTCACATGCGGATATGAGTATGTTTATTATCTTGCTTCACACATGCTTACATTGGAAAATTTCTTATACTTGAATAAAGATTTTCCTTTGTTTTTAGGTAGGGTAGGATAGTAAATTAAAACTGCACGTTGTTAGTTTAGATTAAAGTCTAATGCAACCTCATTTTACATTTTCTTTTAATAAAAGAACTATGAGATACATGTTCTTATGACTTGATCTCATTAGTTTATTATATTTTAGAGTGTGGTTTTTGCAAACATTTTTAGAGATCTTTGTAGGTATTTATATCACCAAGGGTAGACAATTTCAAGGAGATATAAAAGAAGAATTTTTCTTCAAAACATTGCTATACTTGAACCTTGTTGTCTGCTAAGCATCGAATGAATAATGACATGTTGTAGTTAGCCATGTTTTTGCAAAATATTTTCATCTTCTTTTTCTCAAGGCATCTTAAGAAGCAGTTGCTCTTGAAACTTCACCACTATATAAGGAAGTGACACTGTAACCATCAAGCTTAGAGGCCTCTCGTACAGTTTCTTCAAGAAACCTGAGTAAGTGAGTAAAGTATCTTTATTAAGGAGTAACAAGGAGTTCTGATTAGTGGTTAGTCATGGAAATATCACAATAACTTACAAAAGAATAAAGTGAGTTGAGCCTAGAGATACCTTTCTGTTCTTTCTCAATGGTACCATCCACTACACAGTAAATAGATTAATTATATCACATATTTAGATAGGCCACGTCCACTTAAGTACCCCTTACATAAGGACAATCACTGAGGAATATATATAATGGAAATTCATCCTCCAACATAAATACCATCCCAATAAAAAGAAAGAAAAAGTTGTTTTCAGAGCTGTCACCCCATCTTCTTGCATAAAACACTCTTATACTAAAATATTAAAAGATGGAGGGCCAGTCTCTGAGGGTGTAAGAGTCTAACCCACTGGGATACTGAACAAGTCTACTGGTAGTGGGTACTGGCCTGTGGTATGACTAGGTAAACCCACCAGAGTGTTGAACAGGCTTGCTAGCAATGGGGCATTCTACCTAGAGAGGATGGTAATCTAACAAAAATAAATAATAAATTTAACTTGTCCTAATGTACGAAATTACTTGTAGACAAAGCTGATATAAAGTATGTATGGTTAAGCTAAGGTTAATGAATTCCATAAACTTTCCATTGGGAACTAACTCTGAGACTATCTTGAAACTCTCTTGCCTACCTCTTTTTATCTATATATAGGATATTGTATCCTATAGGTGGGTCCATCTTTTAACCATCTCATTAGACCAATATGTAAAATCTATCTTTACACTTAACAAGATGTAAATCTTCGGCTATTGGGACAAATAACTAGTTTCCTATATTTTTTATTGTGAGGTGTCACAATACTTAGGTGTGGGGAGGGGTTCATGAGTTGACAAATGATAACATTGCATAGAACAAGTATATCTTTGTAAAAATTTATGTGTGTTGTTTTCATAATACATGCCATTATATCAACAATTATTTTATTTTTGAAATGTTAATTCCCTGTGTGTTATAAACTGTTGTACATTTCCTTAATAGGCCACTTAACTAGTTTATTTTTGTTACAAAGTGTTCATTACAAAGTTATGATTACATGCCTTATAGAATGCGAGATAGAGGAATGTATTGTGTGAGCACGATGGAAAAACAAATAATAATGGAACATTCTTAGCCTGCCTCACCTCCTATTCACTATGTTCCTGGCTGCTGAGGAATCAATTGCCTCAGCCACAAAGCTCCCAAGAGTTGGAGACCATTGGTTTGAACACCACCAGTTTCCAAGAGAAAGCTATAACAGGGTTTTCAAAACTGAATTTCAGAACATCTCTAGAGCTAAGGGATACTCCAAAGAGAGGATAAAAGAGGAGCTAATCAACCCTCTCATAGTCATCACTAGATTGATCACATCTGAAGGTAGATATTATGTCTTTAAAGCCTATCACTTTCGATTATTAACTCACTTTCAGTTCAATAAGCCATTGAATTTTCCCTTTTACTTCTTCAAGAGTCTTGAGAAGATGTCTTCCCAAGTGAGAAAGAATGCAACCAATCCCCATAACATCCTATTTCACCATGGCATTATCAAACTACTTGTTGTATCTGAGTTGGAGAAAACGTGGGATGAGTTCATTTACCAATTTGAAAACCCTCATCTTACAATCAAGACTAGCAAGAAGACTCTTGATCTAGGGAATGTTACTCCACCTAAACCCTCATCTTAAAATCAAGACTAGCAAGAAGAATTTTGATCTATGGAATGTTACTCCACCTAAACCCTCATGCTCAAGATATTCCTTTACCGGACCAAAAGTCCAAGAAACTTGTTGATACCCCTATAGCCTCATCAGGCAAGAAGACCAAGAAGCCTATCGCTAAACCCCCTCTAAAAATAGTAAAGACCTATTGCTAATTCATGGCACAAGTACGTTCCATATCTTCGGTCTGGGGGGAGTTTCCTAAGCTAAAAAAATGCTAAGCACTGCCCATTTGTATAGCAAACCCATGATAAGAGGAAGTAGGATTTATGTCAAAATTCTATCATACTGTCTTTTTACAATGTCTAGGGATATTATATCAGGAGTTGTTTGTATTGGTATGATAAATTATATACTGTTGACATCATTGTGTGTTATAAGCTTGTTGTGCATTTTTATGTTTATGCTATAGAAGATTTTGTATACTTAACTGCTCTTTCTGACAAATACAGAGTGATAACAACTGCTAAATACTTACTGCCATTTGTATTACAAGCTTATGAAAAGAGGAACAATTGTTTGAATTGTTACAGATTGATGAAAGGAAATAAAAATTCTTCTGTTCACCATGCCTGCCAGTACAAACCAATCCTTTTGTTAGTATTTGTCATTTCTGTCAGTCACCAGTGATCAAATTTACTCTTTCATATGATTGATAGGGTTATTAGGTCAAATTGTTATATTTTCAAAATAAAATTCTCAAATAAAATTTGACATATATTGGTTGTAAAATTGTCATTGGTGTGTCTAGGTGTCATTACTACTCCCTCCACTCATCCAAGGTCATAAATTTTCATCATGGTCATGCCATCATTCCTTGTCATAAATTTTCAAATGATTGTCTTGGTTAAAGTTCTACTTCAAAATTGGTTTCTAAATTAAGGAAGATGAATTTGACAAAAGTGAAAGAATTTTTTTCCAATAATAGACCAATAAAAAAAACCTCCTTCAGTTTATGCACAGGTGTTATTATTTGAGAGAAATTCCCCAAATACTGTCGCTATAGGAGGGTTTCTGCACATTTGGACAGCTTGACTTCAAGTCAGTTTTTCAGAGGTTTGGAGAATGCATTTGCAGTTCTTTATGGTTCAATTGTGTATCAGAAATCATAAAATTTCCAACCATACTACTTTCAGCCGAAAATTCCTCTGGGAAGGTCTCCAAAATCCCTCTCAAATACCACGCTGTGCTTCTGCAAGTTTTGAGTAACCAACTTCAAGCTCGGATTATGAACAAATGGGAAAGTAATTTTGAAACCTGGAGGAGGTTTTTGTTCATAGCCTACCAAAAAACAACAAAATCTCTTAGTTTATTAATATACATTATGGTTTGGGATATATTCAATTCTCTTAGAGGCCTAGTTTTTTAGAAAATAAAACACTATGTTTTTCCTGTTTTACTCATGTTTTCTTGATGTGTTTTTCTAACAACTGGAAGTGAAGTTTTGAAAAACAAGAGATTTTTTTATCATGGACATATTCAAAAAGAAAAACCTCTCTCAATTTTTACATAGGATTTATTGTCTTGTAGTTACAAGTGTCACTTTGATACCTATTTTTTACAAGTTCACCCGGCCAGAATTGTTGCACTTCTAGGAAGTCACTTTTGAAACTAATTTTTCAAAGGTAAAATTGTTGTTTTGCATGGTTTAAAAGATCAAGGGTATAATATACATCTCAAGGATTCCTCACATGTCATCAGCGGCCTCCAAAAAATGCGAACCCTCCAGTCCAAACTTAGAGACCATGAAACACTGAATTGTCACTTACGCCATGATAACGTTGTCCTACAAGCCAAGATGAATTCTCTATAGAGTTTGGTTGATGATATGACTGCCACCAATAATATTCTCTGGATGCAATTGAAACATCATAGAAGGCCCAAGACAAAATCCCCCGGCAAGAGGGAGAAGCTTCTAAATCTAATCCACCCCCTCCTTCGCAAGTTTAGTCATGAAGGGCAATTTCTTTTTGTTTGCAGTGGGACCTGCAAAATCTTTGGTGTGGGGGTAATGTTGGGCTTGTGACGTGACTGATTTTATGACATTAATTAGATACTTTTTCCAAATGTATATATGTGTTGTCATGTTTTGAAGAATTTTTTGAAGAGCTTTTGTGCCAAAACGCTATGATCCACACCAGGTATGTGTTATCACTGAAATTTCATCCGCACAGGGCGACAAGAACTCCGCATCGTCAGCACAGAAAAACAGTCATTCATGGCACAAGGATTAATCCCATAGCACAGCAAAAGGGCCAAAACTATACAAAATGGCCAAAAAATTACAAGGCGTGTTGCACCCACTGGGCGCGCGCGCGCGCGCAACATCTTCGTATCTGGAGCGCATATGCGCGGCTGTGGGGTGCAAAACCCATGCGCCTGCCAAACGGTGCATTTATGGAACTGGTCGGCCTCCCAACCACTAATGGATTGGCTCCCAAGTCGATTTGACACCAAATCAGAGCTCAATCCGCATGGGGGGGCTGGTCAAAGACCTAATTGTGCCCTAAACAGCCCCTCTTCACATTCAAAAGAGGTTGCATAATAGCTCAATGTTTGGCTATAAAAAGCCATGAATGACCACCATTTATTCAAGGAATTCTTTGTAGTGTTATGCTGTTGAGATTGCTAGAGACTCATTCTTTGGCAATAGACATAATCAACACCATTTCATAGGCTTTCCATCTCTCACTAGAGTGGATAAGCTTGGAGTTMTTTCACTCACACTTTCATCTTTCATTGTAAGGAGAGCAATCAGTTGAGGGCCTCAAGAGCCTTCCATTGGAGAAGGAAGGGACCCAAGTCCTCTTTCTCCATTGTGTATCTTTGGATTTCATCAATCAGACCTGCTTATATATTGGTGATATTGATCCATTTTCATTTGTTTATATTTTTGTTCCTATGCTCATAGTTTCATTTAGTTTTTGTTTAATTCTTGTTAATAGCTTTGTTGTTTTCTTTGTAACTTTTTACCATATAGCTGTCATGACTAGCAGAGCCCAACTAGGCATGTAAGTGCTCACTTTTTGCTCACACAGCGACAAGAAGAGTGCAAACAGATTGGCGACTCCACTGGGGATTTTGGTATAATTCCTCCCTCATTTGGGCTTCATTTTCTTTCCTTTTGATTTCACTGACTTGCAGGTTCAAAAACTGGCCTCTGTCGACCTGATTAACAGTCAATTCATCAGAAATTGGAGAGAAATTGATCCGGATTTTCTTCCCGGACTTTTTGATGCAGGCGTGCGGGTATTGCCACCCACAGGCGCGCATCGGGCGCGTAAGCGCTTTTTCTCTTCTGTTTTGTCTGCGGGCAGGCGCTGGAACGCGCCTCTGTCCACATAGGAGGCCACGCATTTGACCCAAAATTTTCATTGTAAGACTTTGGATGTTTGGAAAATCATTTTTCCTGCTTAAGATGATAATGTGTAAGCTCTGAATACTACACCACTTAGCCCCTCAACTTATAAAGGGGATCATTTAGCAAACCTAGGCACTTAGG
>JASDQU010276590.1:0-14966 GCA_032191745.1 Picea mariana
CCTTGGTATATATAGGAGACTAGGAGGTATAATTACAAATAATGGCCTAAAGCCGACATAATTAAAATTACATTACTAATATAAATTACAACTAATGGCCTAAATCCGACATAAATAAAATAGCATTACTAATCTAATATGCCCCAATTAAGGGGTAATGAGCCAATATCAGGGCTTAACAGTCCACCCCTCACATAGTAGACAACGATTCTCTTTGTTTCATTGGGAAACATCGAAGGACTTCGAGGGTCAACATGGCACATGGTGTCTAGGTTAAATCTTCCACAATTATTTAATTATGGGCAACCTGTGTGTTGGGATTATGCGTAGACCTAGGAAGCACACCCTTTGGTGGGAAAATCATTGTTTCAAGTGATGGTTCTTCTATATGGAGAGGTCCAACAGGATGGGAAGTAGACATAGGGTCCTTATTCGAAGAACTTCTCTCTTCAACATGTACATTATTCAATAGTCTAAAGGATGGCGATTGAATGGGCGATACTTTCTAGGAGGGCATCTTCAGACCTCCAAGTACTTTCTTCAATAGTCTAAATCTACCCAAACACATTTTTCTCGGACTTCACTCTCCACATTGAAATTCCTTTCCCTAAGTCCTCGCAATATGAATTGAGGGAAACCCCCTTCAGTCAGAGGAAAGTTGGCTTGAAGTGAAAGAGGGTTGGTGAGGTGACAGGGGCCTTCCCTCTAAGTTACTCATGATTTCACTTGAGCTTTCAGACTTTATCTCAACAATTGAGAGTTCATGTGATAACACACCTGAGACATATCCTACTGATCCTAAACCTCATTAGACAAGACCCCCTTTACCATTGGAAGTTAGTCCTCCTCCTCAACCAACCTTGCCTAAGACCGATGATATAGATTTAAATATTGATATGGCTAGTATCTTAGAAAAGGTTAATGTACCAGCCCTCTCAGTATTGATATTGTATTTTTTTTTTTAAATACCTACAACACAGTCACTATTGAGATGTCTTGGAGTGTTGCTCCCATAGAAACCACGTCGGAGCTGATACCTCTTAACGTCACTCTTGCCACATCCCATATGTCTCTCTTGCCGCCTACAATATGTCTCTCTTTCCACCTCCAAGACATCAATCTTGCCACCTCCAAGACGTCGCTCTTTCCACCTCAAAGAATGTCGCTCCCATAGAAACTAGGTCGGAGTTGATACCTCTTAATGTCTCTCTTGCCACCTCCAAGATGTCAGTCTTGCCACCTCCAAGACGTATCTCTTGCCACCGCCAGGCCGTCGCTCTTGTCACATCCAAGATGTTTCTCTTGCCACCTCCAAGATGTCTCTTTGTGTACTCTAAAAACCGATCAAATCATTTTAGTCATCTTAAAAGAATTCTCATGCGATGCAGGAAATTTAGCATTTCTCTAAATCCTTCTAAGTCTATTTTCGGCGTTACCAAGGGAAATCTCGTTGGACACATTGTCTCTGATTCAAGAATAAGTATTGATCATGAAATGATTGTTGTTATCATAAATCTTCCTGTTCCCACTTCCAAGAAGGAGGTTCAAGATTTTATGCGTGTTATTAACTTTGTCGATAGGTTTGTTCCTAATTTTGTTGTAATGGTCAAGCCAATTCATAATCTACTTAAGAAAGATCATTCCTTTTCTTGGATAGATGATGTCGAAAATGATTTTGTAGGGATCAAGAAAGAAATCAGTTTTGCACCGGTTTTGGTGAAGCCGTATTTTGAGAAAGAATTTATGATATATACTAATGCCACAGAGGAAGCAATTTCTGCTATCCTCATGCAAGGTGATGACCATGGTAACAAAAAACCAGTGGCTTACATGAGTCAAAGCTTGTCTGATGATGATTTTAAATATTCTTTTATTGAAATAAATGCTTTCACTTTTGTTAAAGTAGTTGAAAATTTTCACCACTTCATCTTAGGTAAGCACACATTGATAAAAGTCCCCTTACCCGCTGTCAATATTTTTCTCTCACAAAATTATCTTTCAGGGAAGCTTGCACATTGGCTTGCCAATATCCAGGAGCATGATTTAACTATCATGGCTTCTAACACCATCAAGGGACATGACTTATCCCTTCACATGATGAAACATGTGAAGAAATTGATGAACAATATAGCTCTCTATCAGCACTGTTCTACATTAATAATCAAATCATTCATGTGTCTAAATATCCTTGGTATAAAAATTTGGTTTACTATTTGAAAAATCAAAGATGTCCAGATAACTTAGACACTCATCAAATAAGAAGGCTCCATCTCAAATCTTCTAGATACGTCATTATAGGAGACTTATTATTTAGAAGATCTACCGATGGTGTGTTGCTTCGTTGTATAAACAATGAGGAAGCACAAAAACTATTGCAAGAAAATCATGGCTCTTCAAATTCTGTTATTCATGTAGGAGGTCATTTTTCTGCTAAAACCATTGCTTTTAAGATTATCATAAAAGGATACTATTGGCCTTCAATCTTTCGTGATTCTTATGTTTTTTCGAGATCTTGTGACAAGTGCTAGAAATTTGCTAGGAAAGAACACCTTTCATCCATACCATTACAACATGTCCTCCCGGACTTTCCTTTTTTCAAAATGGGGTTTGGACTTTATTAGTCCTATTAATCCTTCGTCTTCAGTAAGACAAGTTTTTATCTTGACAACCACATACTATTTTACAAAATAGGTTGAAGTTGTCCTGTTTAACATTCGATAGATGAACAGGTGATTTCTTTCCTTGAAAATAATATTTTTTCCATATTTGGTCTTCCTTTGGAAATTATTACAGACAATGGTCCCACTTTTATTTTTTCTAAGCTGGTCCAGTTTTTAGCTAAGTTGGGGGTTAAACATTTTACCTCATCGGCTTATTACCCCCAAGGAAATGGGCAGGCTAAGTCTACCAATAAAAATCTGGTGAGAATTATCAAAAGGATCATCGAAGATAAGCCTCGTCAATGGCACACCCTCCTCACTTACATTGTTTGGGCATATCGAACTACCACCAAGGTGAGCACTAGTTGCACTCATTTCCAGCTTGTTTATGTTCAAGAATCCATTCTTCCCACTGAGCTGGAACTTTCCTCCTTAAGGTTAATGCTACAGGTCGAAGAATTAAATTCTTCTGATGTTTCTCAAAGACTGAATGCACTCCTAGATTTAGGGAGCAAAGGACATTTGCCTTGGGTAATATAAAGAGAAGACAACAGACTATTAAAAAATATTTCAACAAGAGTGTCAAAGCTGTCAAATTTAAAGTCAATGAGAAGGTGTTGTTGTGGGATTCAACTCATGCTGATAGAGGAAGACATTCAAAGTTTCAAAAATTATGGTTGGGTCCTTTTAAGATCGCTTTTGTCCTGGGTGAAAATTCTTATATTCTAAAGGACTTACAGGAGCGATTGTTTTCCTACAGCACTAATGGTTCCCACTTAAAACATTATGTGGAACCAACTTGAATAGTTTAACATTGTTTGGATTATTTGTGTATTATAGTAGTTTTCATTTCTACTTTTATATTAGTAGTTTTTTCATTTCTGCTTTCACGTTAGTTGTTTTTTATTTCTGCTATTTCATTTTCTATCATTTCATTTCTGCTTATTTCAATTTTTTTGTTTCATTTCTGTTATGACATTTCTTGCTTTTGTTATTTTGACTTCAATTTTTGTCAAAAATAAAGTGTTGGATCAGTTTTTCCACAACGACGCTTCTACAAAGTATTGTTAGTCAATAAAAATCAAGATTACATAGTTGTTGTGATGTTCCCCTTAAAGGAATCATTGAAATTGTTATATGCTTTTACTGTTGTTTTATGAGATAGTTGGTTTTATCCCACTTCTGCTTTCATTTTCTTCATCCACTTCAAGATTCAAAAGAGCAAGTTTAGAAAAAAAATCTCCTTGAAGGCAAGAAAAAATTTGAGTTGAATGATTATGCTTACAGGGATAAACCCCCTTATACTTAACACTTTCCATGAGTTATTCCCAAATTCCCGATCATTTTTCCATTAAATCTGCTCACTTCCACCTGTTACATAATCATTATGATTTATATCTCCTTGATCTGATGTTACTTGGTCTGCGAAACCAGACATTCTGAGTTCTTAATACGTTGGAAGCATATTTCCCTGTGGATTCGCCAGTTTTTTTACGATTAAAATCGTAATGATGAATTCCGCCCACAAAGTATTGCTAAGGCCCTATTTTTTAACTATGTTAATAATATAATACTAGTAGGTGGGACCCCCTTGTAGACTAGAGGTGCAAGGATAGACATATTATACATGTTTTGTTGTTGTTTTGTATGCTTTCTACACAGTCCTACATTGTTAACAATGCAGTCTTCGTTTCATTTTGAAATGGTAACAGGTGGATGATGCATTTTTGTGGAATGCTTTTACGATACAAAATAGTGACATGATTGTGAGGAGCATGTTATTTACAGTTTCTATGATTTTTCCTTTTCATTAATCCTTGTGATCGATTACCTAGCCACATATATGAAAGAGATATTTTAATGGTATCATAATCAAAACAAAGAAATAAAAACCTATGAAGAAATCCTAAAGGGAAAGAAGTTATATGTTTGACCTACAATAAATGATTATATGCAAAATTCAAAAGGAAAAGTAAAAGGATGTTATTGTTAGTCCTAACTATTATGCTATGGTTGGTTAGTAGGCTATGCAAAGTTCATTAGATTTGAATGGGACGCCTATAGAAATTCAATATGTGTTATGGCATGGAGTTATGGAAAGGGTTAACATGTAAATGATATTGGGTGGTGCACTGTGCAATGGATATCGTCACAGATTTCACAATGGTTTGGCATCGAATACATGGTTTAAATGATTGGTGAATTTAACGCTTGTTGGCTTGTCTCATACTTCGAATTGAATAGGCCAGGTGATGGAAGCAACGTGCATTTACTGCACATCACTCCATACTACCCCTATCAGTTGTCACCCTAGAATTGTTCCTTTGTTTCATTTTTCGATTTGTTGATTGTGAAGCTTTGCATTTTTAGGCTCTTGGAAGGAAGAAGGCTTGGTCAACTCACCATTTAAGCATTTTTCCACATGTAAGATTCTTTTTATCTCCATCCATGAGGTATTCTCTGTTGTACAAACAAATGATGGCTCAATGATGCTTGGATTATGTGTGTTCTTGATATTTTCTACTATTTAGATGTGTGTTATAGCTCTCTGTGATGACTATAAAATGTTTGGGATTGCAAGCAAAAGAATTGAGTATTTTAAGTTGTGCATTAACTGGTTGCTCGATCAGTTTATATCATGATGGGTCTATGTGGAATAATAAGTGAATGGTGGTACATATCTCTCTATGTTGATGGTGGAAGGTTTCATTCTATGTATTACTGTTGGTTATTTTGTTCCCTCATATTCATGATTGTAACCCTTATCCAGTCGCAGTGGGATTGCCAACAGTTGTTGTGTTATTTGTTCAAACCCTGAGTCATGGTCATTGGCCCGTTCTTGTTGTCTTTTCACCAAAGTATCCCAAGATCCAGTCTTGGGTGGCCATAACATTAATATATGCTGGTATGGTTTTGGATTGATACAAGTTGTATCTTGACGTTATGTCAAATGGATGTGTGTGTCCTCACTAGTGTTGTTGTCAGGTTGTTTGGATCTTAAGTATTTGGATAGAGATGTTATATCTCTGTGTTTTATTTTAATAACCACCATTGTTCAATTAAATTCCACCTCTCCTATGCAAGTGTTAAATGCACTATGTGCACTGGCTATTTTTCCCTACCCATATTTTCTCTCCTCGGTGGTTAACTATTGGTTATGTTTCCCATACTGGGAGTAATAAGAGACTATGTGGCTCATTGTTGTGTCTTTTTTGGCAGATATTTTTGCATGTGGTTGATAGTAGTCTCAGAAGACCATAAACTCTCTGTGTTATGGTTAAAAGATGAATGTGCTCTTGTTGTCTCCCTGCATTTTGACATAGCCCAATTTAGATTCCAACTGTCCTTGCTCCCTTCGGGCACCTTCTGGGTTGTCAAATATTGGTTTATCAGAGAAATGGTTATGAAGTTTTTTCGTCAAGTCTCTGTCTCATCCTTCTATGATAAAATTGGTTGAACAATTACAAATGGAAATAGGCACTTGCATACAGTCAAGAGTTGTCTTCTTTTCATTATGGTTTCACTCACTATGTTTCTACCAGCGTGGTTTTGATTTCATATGGAGACACCTATGTGGTTCTTGTTAGGCCCGATCAGGGTTATGGCCAATTTTAAAAATGATGTCTGTGTGTAATTGGTTATGTTCACTTAATATATATTATTGGATCATCGTACAAATTACCAATGGTTTTAAAAGGAAGTTATACCCACAGAGACAAGGCTCAGGGTTTATTGTTTTGGTTGATTGTTGTTTTATTTCAAGGTTTTGTGATTGATATGATGAAGGTTGTGTATAATAAAACATGCTTTGAAGTCTGTTCGTGTTTTAAAAAGAGACATGTGTATATTTTAATTGGGCCCGATTGTTAAATAGTAAATGTTGATTGATATCGTGATGCATTATGGACTATCATGGATAGATGTCAAGCATATTGTTGTGCATTTTTTTTATTATTTTTAAAAAATGAAAGAAAAGAAAGAAAGGATCAGCGCTTTGTTAAACAAGATTGTTGAATGGAAATGTTGTTTTGTTTATAAGTTATGATGGCACAAACTGTTATGAATTGAGAAATTATGGGAAAGTTAATTATTGAAACAACGGACTGTTTGGTATGAAATTGAGAAACAGTGAATTTTGGTTCTTTTTGGATTGATTCTAATACAAAGTTATGATTATTGATTGTTTTATTTGTTTTATGAATAGTATCCATTATCATACCCTGTCATTTTCTCACTTTTTCACTCATTACGAATCCCCTCACAATCCCAGATTCACTTTACACGCCCTGTTCTTAAAATTAAATTAAAATTAAATGGAAACTCTTTATTACATCAGTTAAAGGATGACACTGAGATTGGTCACAATTGATATGTTTTGTTATTGCAACACAGTTGATTGTTTAATGATTTGTTGAGCAGTAATCATGTTCTTACTCCCTTTCATTTTATCACTTTTCCACTCAATACAACCCCCTCAGATATCCCAAAACCATTATTCACCCCCTACTCATTGACAAATATTAAATGAATTTTATGGATTGGATCGCATGGGTATGATGTGATTGTTGAGTCAAACTTTGTTTCATATTAAAGATATGCCATGTATGGTTTGTTTAAGAAGCTAGTTTTTAATGAACGTTGCATACAGGATGAGATTCTTCAGCAGAGGAAGCCATGGCCGAAGTAATAGGGGCAGAGGGAATTGTAATAGAGGCCCTAGAAGGCCAAGATTTTCGATACATTTTGATGCAGATCCACAAGAATTAAACCATCTCTTCCAACTTGGATTTTTGAATTGTATTGGACAAGGGGTAGTCCAACCTAGGCCAGAAAGGCCTCCCTTCTAGCCCCAGCATGTCCTTGGTATCTTTGTTCCCCCTCATGTCTCATTACAACTCGAAGTCCCTGAAAATGAGGGATGTCAAGAGATTGTTCACCCAGCAGCCTCTCAAGATTGTGGCCAGTCCAATTTGTCTCTACCTGTTCCTCCTCCACCGGTTAACCCAAATGTCCAAATTTCCCCTGCACACTCACCTGTACAGTCTTCCCACGCAAGCAAGAGAATCAAATCTGAAGCCCACCAGAGCATGATAAAGGAAAAGTTGTTGATGCCCCCTCCTCTCCCTCAAGTGATTCAACCAAATCTGTTTCATCTCGCATGCACTTGATAGATGATTTCTCTCATGTTATCAGTGAGATCAAGCCTAAAGGCTCTACACAGCCTAAGTCTAATTCATAAAATTCAAAGGAAGATAGTAGCAAGAAAGGGAAAATTTCCTCCCAAAGTGGCAAATATGGTTTTTGAGAATATTTTATTATTGATTGTTCAGAATAGTTGACTGTTGAAGTATTTGGACAACATACTATTTTTGGATATTTTGGATATTATATTTTTTGGATATGGTTTAAAATATCATTGATATTTAATTTTCAAATTCTGAGAATGATGATGGGATCCACAAGGAGGGGTGTGTTTGATTGATTGACTAGTTATGTTTATTTTTGTTAAGAAATTAAAGGGAGTCACAAGGGGTCCCACCTACTAGTTATTATTTATTAAAGACACTTATTATTATTATATTAATTCTTCCCCTAAACTAAAAGTTAGTTGAGTTTTAGTTAACTTAGCTGAAAGAGGTAGTTGAACTACTTCAACTAATTTTGATTGCTTAAACAAAAAAATAGAAGGAAGAACAGGGGGAGAATAGAAGGAGAAAGCATACTAAGGGTCATGTTGTATATAGCAAGATTCAAGGTTGAATTACATCATTCAGACACTTGTTTTCAGAGACTCAAGTGGGAAGCAATTTGTGGCAAGTTGATCCAACTTTTAAAGTTCGATTTTTTACTTTCTGTTAAAAGTCCTTTTGTATGGTTTTCATCAGGGAAATATAAGTTTGACTTTGGTCCAAACTCCCTCAAGGATTTTTGTAAAGAGAACGATTCTTTTAATTTCTTGGAATGAAATAAGTGATTTCTATTATGTCTCATCAGTGTTAATATGTAACTTGGTATTTTTGCTTTTGTCTCCACATTTAATTTCGCATCTATTATATTCAAAAAATTATATAAAAATGTTGAATTTTACAGCAATATTTTGTTTATAAAAAATCAGCCTAAGCCCTTGTAACTAATACTCATGGATTATGAAACAAATTTTGAGGCTATAAACATAGGGTGATATTCTCGTCTAACTTGCCTTAGCCAAGCAAGATTGGAAAATGCTTGAGTAAGATTATTTCATATATTTTCCTCAACATGGCGCACTAACTTCAGCGGTGGTAATTTAACTATAAAAACAATGCAGCATCAACTAGCAAACATTGTTTACACACCACATGTCCTAACAAAATCCCAAAGTTTCGCTGAAAATGCATTTCTTGATATTCAATGATATCTAACACTATCTACATCTGTCTAACATCATTCTTAATACTTCAACATGATCCTTCAATAAATTGAACATTGTCCAATCATCCAAGTAAGCCTCTAAAAACTTATGAATAAAGTCCTTAAAGGTTGCAACTACTACTCTTGAAAAAATTGTTGGCACGTTCTTCAACCCAAATGGAATAATGATATACTGAAATGATCCCCACTTTGTAGAAAATGTAGTCTTATGTCTATCTTTTGGTTCTATCATGATATGATGATATCCTAAAAACCCATATGTAAATGAATAAGCTTCTTGACCCCCTACATTCTCCAAAACTTGTTCTGTAAATGGAGTAGAAAAAGGATCAAGTAGGCAAGCATCATTCAGTTTTCTCAAATACACACAAATAATAATCCCTCCTTGTTTATTTTCATGCACCACCATGGGATTGATCCATTTTGATTCTTCCATGGGTTCTATGATACCGGCTTCTAGCATCTTGACAATTTATGCCTTCACTTTCTCTTTGTATATTGGATTTAATCTATAAGGTATATGTCTTATAGGTTTGGATTCTGGCTTCAAAGGGATATTCATCTCTCCTTGCTCTCCTGATAATCCCTTCATCTCTAAAAATGTCATTTGGAACAATTCATTGTATTCGCCCTGTAATTCTGTGATTCTTTCTACTGTTTGATTATCCCAATAATCTCCAATACTTGAAATTTTTGGGTTTTTTGTAGTTCCAATGTTTATATTTTTTTATCTTCAATGGTGCAACATAGTCTTATGAATCTACCTTGGTACCTTCTACTTCTCTTTCACCTTCTACTTATGGGATCTAGATATTGCGTGGGTTCTCTTCTGTTGGATCTTCTTCTTCTACGACATGATAACAGGGTAATAATTTTCTGACAATCTGTCTATGTTGGTTCTGATATGGTGGGACTATTTCAAATTCTGGTTCTTCAAATATCCTGTGTCTTACCACTTTTAGTGTTGTGTCTATCTATGGACTTTCATGCTCAAAGGAAAATGTAACCACAAAATTCTATTGCATCTCTTCCCAAATGGCAGTTTCTCTGCGATGTTCTTGTGAATTTGTGTACCAGTTCCTCAGAATGCCTTCTAGTGTGTGAATAAAATGGTGTGGCCATTCTTATGGGGGTATTTATCTCCATTGAACCATGCACCTATCTACATGTTCTCTTGGTTTTCCAAATCCATCATATTTCTCCAAAGCTTTGTTCTCCTACTCTGCGCCAAATCTAATGCGCAGTAACCTCTTGCAATGAAACCGATTATTGATCTTTTTCTTATGTGTTCCCCACCATCTTGCAGGTGTATATTTCAAAGAAACATCTAATGTTGATAATATCTAATTTTCTATAACCTCTACCTCAAAATTTAGTAAAAATTCTTCTAAGTCATTCATATCGTCAAACATAGGAGGTTCTTGTACCTCTGTACCAACCCATCTCAGCGCGCACGTCATTCTGGTGCATCTCCTGGTAGATAATTCATGTAGTTTTTGCTGCCAGTTTTCCAATCCTGTGTTAGAGTATGAAGCACAAGAACTATAACTCCTCCAACTGAGAATTCCATCTGCAGTTGGGTTGATATAATCCTCTTCGCGTGTAGTTCTATATAATTGATTCACATCTTCTGTAAGCATATTGTCTGTCACAGGTTCTACATACCTTTCTCCTTCTGATGGGTCCAAAGGTGAAATAACTTTGTATTCTCCAGATTCAAAGATCATCTTCCTTGTCTTCAAATTGATAATAGTTTGGTTTTCAAAATCCCAATCCATACCCGACAAAGCTAGATATGGTGAAGTATTATCTACTATGCCAATGAATTCAAAGTCTTCCATGATGCACACACCATCTAGATCTACTAGAATTCCTTCCAATCTTCCAATTGTCACTACTCTATGTTGATCTACTAACTTCAACTGACTAGGTGAATACCCTAGTTGAGGTTCTCCCATATCTTCCTAAGTCTTCTTTGGCAGAACGTTGACTTAACATCCTAAGTCTAGTATGATATCCCCCATGTTGAAATCTCCTATATTTGAATTCATCATGAATTCTTGACTTTTTCTTCTCTTCTTCCAAACCTGATTCGTTGTATTTACCCCTTCTTCCTTAGGATGACACTTTTCTAACTGATTTGGAAATATTTGTAAAGAGTTTATATCATTCAACAACTTTACACAAGATCCCAAAAAATTTCTTAAGTTACTTACTTGCTCTGAAGGCTGCTCCTTGTTGGTCTGATTAAAAAATGGAGGCATGTCATACACTGGTATCTCATCTATTGGATTTATTCCTAAAGTAGACACAATTTTTTCTTTCAATATCTCTTGTCTATCCTCTTTGAATAGCTCTTTCTCTTTGTGCACATCAAAATTCTTTTTAGGCACAATATTCTTCTTGACCCAATGGTACTGAGCATGGTCCTTCTTTCCTGTATATTCTCCTATCTTAGATCCACATCTAGTAACTATGTTGATCTTCTTGTCATCCTCTTCTCGATTTTCTACAAAAATCCATTAGACATTCTGATTTTTCTGGTTCCTTTTATCTTGTATCTTTGTCAACAATGTAGGTAAATCCTCTGTCTCATGGTTTGTTGTGTGACAATACATACATGTTGCACATGGTTGTGGAGAGTCTCTTGCATATTGTCTTTGTTTCTGATAGTTGTGCCAAACTACTAGTCCTTGACCCCCTCCAAAGCCTCTTCCTCCATTGCCTCCTCCTCTGAAGCCTCCTCTATTTCCTTGATTATCTCTACGTGGTGTATTATATTGATGTCCATGATTGTACTACGGCTACATATTATTGTACTGTGGTGGTGATGCACATTGTTGTGGTGGTGATCTAAATTGTTGTGCATTGTTGGACTACGGTTGTGATTGAAACTGTTGCATGATATTATGATGTGGTTGTTGTGTAGGTTGTCCTATTATGTGCTCAACCTGCACCCTGTATGTATCCACAATCCTTTATTTCATCATGTCCAATTTTATATAGTTCTTGTCTTCATTTCCAATTGACTTGCAAAAATCACAAAATGTACTCTTTGGTATTGTCTGATACTTCTGCATTAGGGGGAAATGATAGGGATCGTGACCATGTGTCTTACAAATGTCACACCATGGTCCTCCTGAAGATAAAGGGTTCGGCATACCTACTCCAATATACTGCGCAAATAATGTACACTCGTTCTTATGATGACCTTTTGTCTTGCACATTGTACACCAGACATCTTGCACATTGTACACCAGACATCTTCTCTTTTCTCCCTTCCTTTATTACTATTCAACTAGAATTTTAAGTTCTTCAGATCTTTCCTCAGCTCTTCCATAGCTAGATCTGTATATTTGTATTGATTTTCTTCTAACTGTAAGGATTCTTGCAGAGCCTCAGTCTGACTTTGGAATTTATGTTGTCTCAAAGTATACTTCAATTTTGGAAATAGAGAATTAACAAACAAATGTCTATGTTGCATATCATTAATAGGGTACTTTAACTTACCTTTTATTCTTTCGAACTTTTGGTCAACTTCCTAGACTGATTCTCATGGTTTCTACTTAATCTCTATCATTTCATTCATAAATAGATCCTCTAAGCTTGGCTTCTGAAATTCATTAATTAGTTGCCTCTTTACTTCTGCAACAGTTGTAGGTTCTCTTGTTGGATCTCTATCATTTCATTCATAAAATAATCCTTTGAGCTTCGCTTCTGAAATTTATTGATTATATGCCTCTTTACTTCTGCAACAATTGTAGGAACTCCCGTTGGATTATTTCTTGCAAGACCCATTTATGAGTCTAATGTGTGGTCTCTGATTGTGATTGCCAACTGTGTAAACTTTGTATCTTCATCTGTAATCTGCTTTGTTTTCCATGTCTTCTTACATATAAACAAGTGCTTTTTTGCATCATTGACCCGTCCCCTCGGAATTCTGGTAACCTAATAGTTTCATCTTGTCCTGTCAGTGTGAAGTTTGATGTACTACCACCTCTACGTGGTGTAGATACTTGACTGCTACTTGTTGAACTTACAATTATGCTTTAGTTTCAACTAGACCCACATCCTATAAAAATTCTTGTACCACTGATCACTTGTTGGTTAACCATTTTTTCTTCTTCAGATGTCTTAGTCGCACATGGGGTTGTGGGTTCCACACTAATTTGAATCTGGATTGGAGATCCTTCTTCTACGTCGGTCCCATGACCTCTAGTTTTCCTCTCATATGTGGCATGCAAGATATCCTCAATCTTCCCTGTGGTGCAAATAAATCTATCTCTTCCTCGTCGATGTCCAAGCCCTGTCGCTCGGTTACTGCCCTCTTCTTTTTATTCATATTATACGGGTAGGGTCGTTCGTTGCACATCACAGCTGCTTTCCTTATGATTGTTGGAGAAATTTCTATTTTCGACACACTAGTTCAGTGGGAGTTAGCTGACTAGTTTTATTTTAGACTTTCTAATTTTAGACCATCACTATTATGCATGCATTCCTAAGAAAGTCTCACTGCAAGCTCACTGCTTCTTCACTTTTCTTAATTATAGGATGTCATTTCCTATATGAGTGAATATCACTCACTCATTGAACATATCATAATATACATTGATTCTCATTCCTCATATTGTATCTCTCTTCCTTTTCTTTATAAGCTTTGTTTGTGTATGCTTTAGATAGGTATCCTATGCAAGTTTCCATGAAACATTGACATGGTATCAGAGCCGAGTTGCATGGAGAAACCCATACAATCCAAAGAAGAGAGAAAGAGGATTTAATTATTAGTTTCCACCAGAGTCCACTGACAAATTTGGCTCATTTTGCGACGGCTATTTCGACGCTCTTGCGACGTTATGTCGTGGATGTTGCAATGAATATTGAGTCTCTGAAATGTTATTTTATGTCACATGGAAATTGCGACGAACTTGAATTATCTTCGCAAGGGCGATGACACAAAGGAACTTCTCACAATTGTGACAAAAAATAAATATCGTCGCTAATACGACAATATAGGCAAACTAATTGAAACCAACATTTCGTCACAATTGAGACGACCATTGCGACGACAGTTTTCATTGCTTATATAGAAAATGTGTCACAGCAATGACAACTTTTTTATGTTTATGTAGCAAATACGTCACAACAATTTAAATTGGCATCGCACTTGCGACGACAACTTTTGTTGATTATATGGCAAATGCGTCGCAGAAATATAATTTATCGTCGCAATTGAGACGAAAACTTCGTTGTTTATAGGGAAAAAGCGTCACAACAATATAAGTTATCATCTCCATTGTGACAACAACTTTTTGTTGTTTATATGGCAAAAGCGTCGCAGCAATATAAGTTGTTTTCGCCATTGCAACGACAACTTTCATTGTTTATATAGCAAAAGCGCCGCAGCAATATAAGAGGGCATCACAATTGCAACGACAACATTCGTTGTTTATATGGCAAAAGCGACACAGCAATATAAGTTGTCGTCGCAATTGCGACGAACAATATTTATTTATAAAAAAAAAAATTAAAAATTATTTTAGGCTGCAATTTTAATATTAATATTACCATATCCTCCAAGTGGAACATGGTTTATCCTATTTAAACATGCCCTATATAAGATATCATGACACAAACCACAAAACATGCCCTATATAAGATATCATTATCATTAGAGTGGTATGTGGATGACATTAGAAGGTTTTATGCATTAGGGACGGGTACTAAAGCCTTGACCATGGTTGGGTCAGAAGTTGAGGGAATTAGGACCTAAGTTAATATTATTGATCTAATAGGCCATGATCAAGGCCTCAAACTACAACATAGTTCCTTTAAAGTGAATCTTTGTCATATAAGTAGGATATGGGTATAATAATTAGTTTTTTCATAGTAGGAATG
>JASDQU010276591.1:0-10235 GCA_032191745.1 Picea mariana
CAACACTTGTCTCAAGGGGAGGGGCATGTTAAGCCCTAATATTGGCTCATTACCCCTTAATTGGGGCATATTACATTAGTAATGTTATTTTATTTATGTCGGCTTTATTCCATTAGTTGTAATTATACCTCCTAGTCTCCTATGTATACCAAGGAGACATTTTCATTTGGAATCACCTTGGAATTGTACATTTATGTGGGCATAAGGAGGTTTCCCCTCGAAGAGGCTTATTATCTGAATTTCTCTCTTTTTCAAGGCGTTGAGTACTTATTCTAAGGTTTTTCAATGTTGTATTGATATTTGGTTCTTAACATAATTTTGACAGGTTTTGTTGATTTTGCTTGCATCAAGGTGAAATAGTTTCAATGTTTTCAATCAGGGAGTCTTGTATGAACTTAGGATGTAGATATGGTTTCAAAGAAAACTAATTACCAGAGTACAGTATAGTTCATGTATAACAACCTTATAGATATCTTAGACATTGCTTCACTGCCAACGAGCCTGTTCAGTACCCCAGTGAAGTTATCTAGTTCCCTTTATTGAATTTCCTTTCACCATTTCAAGTTGTAACTTTGCATTTAAATGATAAGATGAGGGTAATCATTTTATGAATTTCCTTTCAACTTCTCTTTTTGGACTAGATGGGGGCAATCAATTTTTTGAATTTCTTTTCACCACATGTCTTATATTTTTCTTTGACATGAAGTGGGGGCAATCAATTAGTATAAAGTATACCAGGGGTGATATCTGTGTATAAGTTTGCAAAAAAGGTCTGTTAACTCACTTTGATTACTCTGGATCAGTTTTCCTTTGACCTTCAAAACATCTTAGTCTGCAAGAAAACTTATGGGAGAATTTATTTCTGGGGACCTTCTTTTGAGAAAGACTAATCATTAAAACCTGTTGAAACAACTAAGAGAGTTAGGATTAGCCTATGCATATCTTAGTTCAGTAGGATACGAGGAGCTGTCAAGACTTGCCCCCCTTAAGAATTCATTTGTCATCTTTCAGATCTAAAGTGTAACCTCTCCTTCCTCTGTGGGGATCATGGGAAGGCATCTGAGGTCGAGAAAAATCATAGGCTAGGATGGGATGATAAAGAAGGCTTTGGATTTCATAAACATAGTTGTGGTAATGCAATCCTGACTCTTGGAACCTTTTTCTTTGAGGATGCTTTACTTCTTTGTTTATTTTAATTATTTTTATCTTATCTGAGGGAACGTTTTAGAAAAACAAAAAACAAAAAAAAAATTGCTCTTTTGATAACACATCGGGTGAATATGTTCGTACTCCTGAGATCGTTGTTGCACCTTGGTGAAATTCATTTTAAATCTAGACGCTTCGGGAACTCATACTTTTTCCTTTCCATTTCGTTCTCATATTAGTAAATTATCTTTTATCACATGTTTCAGGCGAATTGATTTTCTGATACATGACCATCCTTTTTCTTCTTTTTTGATGTTTGGGTTGTAAACCAGAATCCTGTAAGAAAACAACGTGAAGAGTGTTAGGTTTTTTAAGATTTATGGAATTCAATGCGTTGAATATTTCATATCCCTACTATTAAGAGATCACTAACTGGTTTTATTTGCGATGAAAGTAAAACTTACCAAAAAGCTATAAAAATAGAAAACACAAAGCGGTATACACAGTGGAATTTTGGAAATCATTTATTGCATATAGTGGTTCAGATAATGCCCGTTGATAGGGGCGTTGAGGATTTTATCATCCAAATTTTCTAACAGAAATGATTTCTTCCCTTCTGAAGTTGTGACTTTGAATGGTCCATACCAGATATGGTCAAATTTTCCATGTTTTGCCGAGTCTTCCCTCCTAGCATCCCATTTCAAAACCAAATCACCAGGGAAGAATTCCCTGTATTTAGCCTTATGATCGAACAGTGCTTTCATGTTATCTTGATGTTTCTACAGCCTTTCATCCACTTCCATTTTGTTTTGTTGGACTCGATCAACTGATTTATTCTTCTTGTGATGTGATTTGGTTATTCTTTCTCATCCTACCAAAGTTTCATCACGGGTAAGGCCAGGTTTATGGGTAACACTATGTCGGTCCCGTATACCACTTGAAATGGAGAAGTGACAATCGATTTCTTGGTGCCTATACGATTCGCCCACAAAGCGTACTTCAAATGCACATGCCAAGATTTTTTGTTTTCGTTCAACACTTTCTTAATTATCGTAATTAACCTTTTATTTGATGATTCGACGAGCCCATTGCCTTGGGGGTAGTATGTCGTATAATGAACCAGTATAATATTGTATTTTTGGCAAAAGCTGACCATTTCCATAGATTTGAATTCCTGGGCATTATCTGTAACTATTTTCCAGGGAACACCAAATCTAGATAATATGTTTTCTTCCAGGAAATCTATCACCACTGAATCTGTCGCTTTTCTAGTCAGAATAGATTCCACCCATTTGGTGAAGTAATCTGTAGCGGTCAGGATCCATTTTTGTTGATCGCTGGAATGTGGGTTAATTTCGCCTATAAAATCCAACCCCCATTGTTGAAACGGGGCTTTCGTTTTAATCGGGACCAAAGGTATTGCTAGGAGTTTTTGCTTGCCTGCGAACAATTGGCAAGAGTTACTGGCTCTGACTTTGGCGTTGACATCTGAGAATAGTTTAGGACAATAATATCCCACCATCAAGATTTTATAAGTTGTTTCTCTCCACGCGTGATGCCCTCCACATACTCTTTCATGAAATTCGTTTATGACCCTTTCTATTTCTGATTCTACTAAACAAACCAGTAGAAAGCCTAAAGGGTCCTTCCAATACAATTGGCTTTCGGATATACAGTACTTTACCGCATGCAATTTTAGTGTCCTGGCCTTATATGGAGACAAATCACTTGGGCATTTTAGGGTCAGTAGGTAAGATACTATGTCTTTATACCAACCCGATGAGGCAAACTTTTCTTCGATTCTAGTTGCATCTATTTGGTCGTCGAATTCATCTATGTCCACACATCATTCATATTCCTACAGGTTATTTATTCCGAGTGCTCTGAAATTTGATTCAGCTAAGCTCTTAGCTAAACCTTGTCCCTTTACGAGTTTTGTCGGTTTCACCTCTAGATCGAATTCTTGAATTTTAGCAAGCCACCGACCCCTCTTCCTGTCACTGTCGGGCTAAACCAATATGTCTTTTACAGAACTGGTGGGTACATATGCAATTACCTTGGAGTGTAATACATAGGTTCTGAAGGCCTTTAGTGCCTTCACCATAGCATATGACTTCTTTTCCATTATATCATATCTCAATTCTGCGTCTCTAAGACTTTGATTGAAAAAATCTATTGGTTGCTCGAAACCTTCTTCGTTCTTCTAGAGGAGTACTATCGCAACTGTGTGTTCAAATGAAAACGATAAAATCAGAAATTATTTCAGATAATCAGGGCTTGCCAATACAAGCGCTTCGCCTATAACTTTCTTGATACATGCAAACAACGCTTTAGCTTCGACCGTCCATTTGAATTCGTTGTTCTTTTTAAGCATATCAGTAATCAATTTCACGATTTCAGCAAAGTTCAGGATAAATCTTCTCAAAAAAATTATTTTTCCTAAAAATGACTGAATTTCTTTCACATTTCTAGGAATATTTATAGTTTCTATAGCTTCGACCCTTTTAGGATTGATTTTAATTCTGTCTCGATACACAATATGGCCCAAGAGTTTATCTTCTTACATCACAAAGTGATATTTCTTTGGATTTAAGGACAAACCAATTTTTCGGCATTTCTCGAACATTTGCTTGAGATGTATCAGATGATCTTCATCAGATTTAGAAAAAATGATCAGATCATCCAAATAAATAACCACAAATTTATCACTTTCGCCGATGAAGGTGATATCCATAGCACGCTGGAAGGTAGCACCTACATTCATTAAACCAAAAGGCATTTTGTCATACATAAATGTGCCCCAAGGGGTGGTGAAGGTTGTTTTTTCTTTATCATGCTCATTGATAGCAATCTGATTGTAACCGGAAAACCCGTCGATCATTGACATTCTATTTGCCCCAACCACCTTTTCCAAAACATGATCCATTTTGGGTAGCGGATAATTATCTTTGAGAGAACATTTATTTAGATTTCTAAAATCTATGCACATTATGATTTCCCCACTCTTCTTCCTAACCGGGACCAGGTTATCCACCCAATTAGAGTATCTCAGTGGTACAATTATTTTTGCGTCGAAAATATTTTTAACTTCCTTTTCAACCATGAGAAATAAAATGGGATTGATTTGCCTGAGTTTCTGTCTAAAATGTTTAACACCGGGCTTTAAAGGTATCTTGTGTTTGATCACAGTGGTGTCATAAGTTCTTATCTCGTCATAAGACCAGGCGAACACATCTTTATACTGCTCGAGTAAATATGTGTACTTACCTTTCATCCCAGGAGGAAGATATTTTGATATTTTACTATCCTAGGCTCCTCTTTGGTCCCTACATCGCAATCTTCAACTTCTTCTGGTTGAGGTTGCAAAGTAGATTTTAAGGGCATGCCATTTTGATCAAACAATCTTTCCAGAGGGATTAGTCCCTTTGGAATCTGATTTTTTTTTAATACTAACATGCAATGATTCACGATCTTTTCTTGGAACTCTTGAGGATCCTCCCCCTCTTGCATAATCCCAGTATGGTCGTTTTGGTTTTCTTGGTCAATGTGAGTTTCAGTGAAATCATCCACCATTTCAAGGAATTTTATGATTTGTTCGCCATCTTCGAACACCTGTCAGTGTTGTATGTTGTTTGGTATGAAGGGTTTGTGCCTCACCTCTTGTTATCGGACTAATCAGTAGGTGTGAACACTAACTGATCTCCCTAGATCCACCTAGATCTAGAACAAAACACACCAGAACATGACGCTTTCCTTAAGTTTTAAATATTGAATTTACTAACTAAAGCGGGATGGGTGACATACCGTTTAAATGTCGCTTCCTCTCTCTATCGCCATCCTAGCTCCATTCCAATGCTCATACAATGATGATCCTCCAAAAGAATGCAACCAACCAAAGTGATAGCAATAGCATAAACTCAATATAAACCTATGCATGTGATCAAGGAATCATACAATAAAACACAACAAGCTTTATAGGAAAGAATCATATTACTGTATCATATTAAATGTGAAAGAGATATTACAACCATTGCCTTGATGTCGTAAGGTCCCTTCCAGCTGTCCTTCGTTCCACACACACTTCTTGCTCCAAGGATTCTGAGACCATGGATTTGACAGCTACTCAAAATCTATCTTGACAAAGCAAATCTCAAAGCCACTCTAACCAAGCTAATAATTCCAAGCCAACCCAAGCTAATTTTCTCCATGAGAACTCCTCTCCTTTTATAATTTGAAGAGGATAAGGTGAGGAGGTTAGGATGATTCCACTAAATCATGAAAGCGAGTAAGATCCAAACCATTCGGATGCCACCTCACCATAGAAGTTTCTCCTTCTAGAAGATTCAAGAAAACGCTTGTTTTTCCCACGTGTAGGTATTCTCGCACCTTGCCTATAGAGAAACCTGCGAACATCTCGCACCCTAGCTATGGTGCAACTTGTGAGAATCAAGCATTCTCGCACCCTGCCTATATAGCAACCTATGAACTTCCTCTTTTACAGGGTTTTTACAAGGGAAAATGCAACTTCTTTTCTCAGGAAAAGTTCTTCTCTCTTCTCTCTTCAGGAACTCAGGCCACTGACCCCTCTGAAAGAAACAGATAGGTTTACATCATTAACAATCATAGGGATGACAAAAATAATGTGTAACAGAGAGCCCCCCAAAGTATGAAGTTAGAACAGAGTGATAGCTGGAATACTTTGTCGAGTGTGTGTAGGGAACAAGGAACAGTCGGTCGGAAACTTGCAGACAAACAAGGAAATACAGTACAATAATATATCATCACTGAGGTAGGCATTCCCATACTCAGAATAAAAATGACTCAAAGCATAAATGTCAACATGCGAAGATCCATGTCAAGTAAGACAGGTCATGGCCACCAAACATACACTGTGGATCCATGCCATTATGACTCAAATATGAACATAGCCACCAAAAATACACTGTCAATCTATGTGTTAAAAACTCAAATTTGAACATAGCCACCAGACATACAATGTGGATCTATGTAACAGTACACTGAATATACTCCAACGCAACCTGAATCTGTCAGAAAAGATCCAGGGTCTTCATCTCCACCACTCTATAGTACGAATCTAACCATATGAATACATGTGTTGAAGTTGAACATGGTAGAAACCACTTGATTACCGATCATTAGTGTATACCGTTAACAAGCACAAGGGAAATCACCATTAATGTCAATGACTCCCAAGGTACACTAGTACAATCCAACGAATGTGAATAAATGAGTTGAAGTCGAACACTCGGTGGAATCTCCCGACCAGGGGTCAATAATGAAAACTCATTGTCGAAAGTGAGGAAACCTGCCATTGAGGCATGCAAGTTCCAAGGTACCAATTAGTTTCTAAGTCTAATTCTTGGATAATGAGTTGAAGTCGACAGGAAAAGACTCGTCACAGGAGGGCCTTAATGTATCCCACATCAATGACACGAAACAAGTAACAAGATTTGATGTAGGTCAGAGTAACAAGTGATTCAGGACTGACTCAGGGATGGCCGATGCAATAGAAGGCTTAAAGACTGTAGAAATGGCCAATGCAATAGAAGGCTTTTCAGGTTGGACATCTTTTTGAACATATTGATAACACGACAACTGTCTTGGAAAGTACTGACCCAACAACAGGGATCACATACCAGTTTGTAATCTTACAAAGGAGTATGATCAGGAGACAAGTGGATTTTCCAACCTAGACACAAGGCGAGTGAAAGGGTGTCATGTTCAAAAGTGACTCTTCCATAGAATACAAGTTTAGATACATTTCTTTCCCAATTTTTCCCCCACCATTTCTAGCGAGTACCTCTTTATTTTTACGCAAGCTTGAGGAGGATAACATATGCTTGTCGATATAATCTCATCCTTTAGATGAGTCCTTTGAAGTATGTTTAACGAACCCTAGGAAGGAGTGGTTCAGTCCCATTGCGGGTCTTTCGATGTTTATTTAACGAGTCCAAGGATAGAAAACTCGAAGATTTTTCATGATTATAGAGTCTGGAAAAACACTTAAAAGAGAACTCTCTCAGTGCCTTTTTCATAAAGTAGTCTGATGAGACCGAAAAAGAGATAAACTATCGCTCAATAGACGTTTTCTTCAAATACTTTAACGAGTGTGAAAATAACAAGATCGCTCACCAATCTTTTCATGTTTAGAGAGTCTGAAAAGAGCTTAAAGGAAACTCCAGGGGGTTCCTTTTTCGTATAACCTTTACGAGTCCAAAAAAGTGATAAAAGTATACTCAGTTACATTCTCACTTATTTACGAGCATGAGAAAGAAGAAAGACTAAGCTCGGTAACTTATTCTCATGTATTTATGAGCATGAGAAAGAACAAAGACTAAGCTCGGGATTGTTTTTATTTTTACACAAGTTTTAAAACAAAACCAAACTATGCTTGGGATAGATTTTATCTTTACACAAGCTTAAAATCTAAACAAAACTATGCTTGGACCTGGTTTCATTTTTACGCAAGCTTGAACCAGAGGAAACTATGCTTGAGGTAAGTGGTTTCATTTTCACACAAGTTTGAACCATAGAAAACTATGCTTGCGACTTTCCAACACATGGTTGGTACTTAGCCCCCAGCTTAAGAAGCTCGCGGCTCAAACTTCAGCATGATGTCCAGAGGCTGTAAGCAAATGCCCCCCCAAGCTTCATTTCATCCAACTACAAAGGAGAATGAAATGAAGCTTCAAATACTAGACGAAGGACTTGACTCAAACAGAGAGGGGGAACACTATTTCATTTTTTTTTCACGAGCTTGACATAGAAACAAGAACTATGCTCGTAACCTCTGTTTCATTTTTTAATGAGGTTGCCAAAGAGATGCAAAAACTATCCTTGAAAGTGGTTTCATTTTTTAACGAGCTTTAAATTAGAAAACCATGCTCAAAGACCTATGTTTCATTTTTTAACAAGGTTGCCTCAGAGATGAAAAAACTATCCTCAGTTTCTTCTTGATCATGGATTCCAAGAGGACAATGCTTCAGAAGGAGACCATTTCAAGGGACAAAACTTAGTCATGGCTTCCAAGAGGTCTTCGCTGGAAGGAAGTAACACACTCTGGAAGGACACCATGTCGAGGGTCACGACAGGAGTAAAGAGATCAGGCTCTAACAACCCTATCGAAGAGATCACCATGTCNAAGGACACCATGTCGAGGGTCACTACAGGAGTAAAGAGATCAGGCTCTAACAACCCTATCGAAGAGATCACCATGTCAACTACTGGATCTAAGCCATCAGAAGTTGAAACCATGGGTGACAACGCCACATAATTGACTTGTGGCGGGGGCGATACCGTCTGCATATAAACCATTCAGGGAGGCAATCCAGGCGGGGTCAATGAATGAAAGTTGATCAACAGTCACAACCCGTCCATCGTGAGGGAAAGATATCACACGAAAAAGAGTAGACACAATAGCT
This sequence comes from Picea mariana, assembly GCA_032191745.1. Lineage (NCBI taxonomy): Eukaryota > Viridiplantae > Streptophyta > Pinopsida > Pinales > Pinaceae > Picea > Picea mariana. The sequence goes on from JASDQU010276591.1 coordinate 8,589, forward strand.
TTCATGGCATAGACATAATCTCTCCCAAGGAGTAAAGAAAAATCCAAGGGGTATTGGACTACCATGACATCGATAAAGACAGTTTTCCCTCCCAGAGTTACAAGAAACTGAGGAAGGGTCCCTAAAGGTTGACCAGCTCTTCTGTTAAAAGCTAACAGATTCTACGTAACCGGCGCAGGTGGAGGACAACCCAAAGCTTGCCAAGTAAAAGAAGACAAAATACTAATAGATAAACCTTCATCTATCAGTGTCTGAGGAACGTCTCGACCACAAACCTGTACTGTAATCTGGAACAGAATGTAAGAGGGAAGACGAGGTCTAGTTAGCACACCCCAATTAAAATGGATGGCCTCATTACTTGGAGGGGGTTCCACGGGAGAAGGAGGAATACCCCTTGACACGACAGAGTCTGTATCAACGAGAAAACATGGGCAGTATCGGGTTTACTCTCTAGAGAGAGAGTAGGATCGACCGATGGAGAGATCAGATCGACCACTTGAGTTTCATTTTCCAAGGAGACAATGGGATCAACAGATGGAAATGGATCGACCACTTGGGTGACACTCTCTAACGGGAGAGTGGGATCAACCGAGGATGGGATCAAATCGATCATTTTAGTTTCACTCTCTAAGGGGAGAGTGGGATTGACAGAGGAAGGTATCGGATCAACCACTTTGTCAATTGGTTCAACTAAGGATGTGACCAGATTGACGACATGATCAACCGGATTGACCGGTGAAGGGACCGTAGTGATCATTCCATCAACTATTGGAGGGTTGAGAGAAAGCTTACAGTAAGCAGCTGGAAGTTGAGGTTGTGAAATAGTCATGTCTTCCAATAATTTAGAGGCTTCGTCCATACAAGGGAAAAGGTGAGTGAGATGACTCCCTTTGCATAACATGCACGGGAACTTGACTCTACTTTCCTTCTTCCCAACAGTATCGTGAATAGTTGACGGGAGGCCATCAACATGTTGTTCAGAGGCTAATGACATGGGTTGGTCAGGGTGTGTAGACCATACTTCTATAACCTTGGATAGACCAAGGCAATCCTTAAGAAGATGGATACCCTTACAAAGCCTACAAGGGTACTTGGGCTTATGGGTTGTTTGGGCGATCTTGACATCATCAACACTCCCAGCATGAGTAACAGTAACTGGTTGTTTTCCAACATGTTTGACAGTGGTTGGAGGTTTTGACCCTTGTTTATCTTTCTTCTTCTTAATCTTCCTTTTCTTCTTCTTCTTATTCACCGGGTTACTAGATTCAAAACTTTCACTCGACGAAGAAGATGAAACGGAAGACGACCTTGAAAGCGGAGAAGGCGAAGAAGACCTTACTAGTGAAGAAGGTGAAGGATCAACATGAGTTTTATGTTCTTGGGGGGAAGTGCTTGTGACTGAAGCACTAACTGCATTCGAGATTACCTGAGTGGAAAACAACCATATCGTTAATCCTATAGTGAGACCTGGAAGGCTCAAAGTAGCGATGTAAGGAGGACCAATGTTTCCATAAGAAGGAATAACAACAGGTTCCCCTAGAGTAGGGGTTCCTTCATTGGTCATTTCGGGAAATGTCGCCATATAAAACAAATCCAATCTAGAGTCCTCTAGGGAAAACAAACAACACACGGTAAAAATCTAGTAAG